>CALYDF020000750.1:0-25103 GCA_944474145.2 Dicrocoelium dendriticum | reverse complement strand
AGCTTGTCAGTGTGCTACGATCGGATTTCTTAACATCTGCAGACAGTGTCGTGCCATGACACAGTATGGCATGACATCAAGACGGGGGACCATAACGTAACACTTTAAAGAGATCCCGACGGGTCTATACATGCTCGTCCGATACCAGGCTCCAGTTCAGCGTGGCGAAAAACAAATTTGTGTGCATACACCATCTGCATACTTATAAATATTGACTTGAGGGCCAGCAGTCGCACCGTGATTCCTAAGAAAGTGTTCTCAGACAACCGTGAATGTTGAGCTTGGCTAATGGAATCAGACTGAAAAGCCCTCGAAATTAGTCCGTCCGCATGTTGGACTTTTACGCTGAGTTTTCGGAAAGTTAGAGCCGTTTAGCTATCAGCAAATGCTGAAAGTCCACATGAGACCCAATGTGTAACGTGTGATTTAAGCTTGGCGTCTCTAGCGCAAACAAGATATTGATGCGCTTGTTGTTTCACAACCTGAGGAACTAAAGTTCGTTAAACCGGTTGTTCCACGTCCCCTATCAACAAAGACTTCAAGGTCTAGGTCTGTACAGCGGTGAATGTCGGTTTTGCAGTGCAGACTTCATTATGGTCTGCCGAATAGTGACAAACACAAACCATGTCTGTCGAGATCTGCTGCAACTCAGCTACACTACGAAATTGAGAAGCCACCAGCTCAAACGGGAAAGCTCACTACAGTCAACTTGATGGTGGACAAAATGTTTGCTCTCTTCGGGTTTACAGAACTTGGAATGCCCTTCCAAGTCACATCATTTTGACCCCAATATTTACAATTTAAAATAACATTTTGACGACACATTAGCATATTTGCATTACGTGGAAGTGTCCATTTCACTCAGAGGAGGAAATAACTCAAAACAAACGACATGCTCAGTGGCACTTTCCGTAACCTAGCGCTGAAGAAACCTTTATCTGTGTTCCAGTGGTTGGCTTGGTTAGCCAGTTAAAACGCAGATCTCCTTTATGCATATACCCACCCTCGGCTGGCTAACCGAGCAACCTAAAAGTTGTGCCAGCTGGGTGGTTCGGGTTAATCCTGTCCCAGCGAATAGTTCGGCTTCAGTGTTGCAAGACGTGGTGAATCTTCATCTGCTAAGCGTTCTGCCTATACAAAGTCACGGAGGTCCGTTTAACAACACTGCGACGTGGCAGATGTTACTCGCCACCAAATAAAGTCATTGTCTCTTCCATTTCCTTAGGATTTCCCCACTTCCCGAACATTATCCACTAAGTGAAGTTCCTTTGAGCCCTTCATGAGATGGCGAACACAGAGTCCCATTAACAAATTCACTCACCATATCCACTAACACATACGCTTGGTTTGCGGCATCCGGTTTCGGATTTGTCTGTCACGGTGGCCAGTCACAGGACGCCAGCGCCTACAGAGGGACTATGAGTGGCTCGGGCTGCACCCGCA
Organism: Dicrocoelium dendriticum; assembly: GCA_944474145.2. Lineage (NCBI taxonomy): Eukaryota > Metazoa > Platyhelminthes > Trematoda > Plagiorchiida > Dicrocoeliidae > Dicrocoelium > Dicrocoelium dendriticum. The sequence continues at coordinate 23,660 of CALYDF020000750.1, read as the reverse complement.
CAGCTCCAACCACACCCCCCGTATGCAGGGTAAATCCGAAGCAATAAGACCAAGTGGCATGTGGATGGGAGCCACGTTTCATCAACGGATCCGGCCCACACTTCTTCACAGGCAAACACAAGTATTTGGGGAATCAATCGCACACAAGGCGGTGGTTGGACCCCAGTCCGCTCCACACTGAGTGCGTGGAACTGCCCTTTGAGCCTAGTACGACCACAAGGACCGTGAACCCCGTCCCATCCATCAACGACCAACTGTCTCCTGGAGCCAGTATGGACGAGGTAGTGGGTAACAGACAGGTAGGCACCTTGTCAACAATCACATCAAGCGCAGCCACACTGGGGATGTCAAACAACAGACAATCATTGGAAATGACTTTATCAAATAATATATATCTGTTAAAGAATACCGCTATGCAAACATAACTCTTCCCTAAATTAGCACCGGGGATATCAGGCAACAGCCAACCACTTGAGAGAAAGATATCCAAGAAAACAAATCGAGTAATGCACAAATAAATGCATGACATAAATCTTCTACTGATGAGCAAATAAGTTGTTTACCAACGAATACGAGGTGAGTTCACGCGGTCAGAAAGTATAGTTTACGGAAATGACACAAACATGAAAATGTTATCGAAATTAACTACCACTGGAATAAGCGATGTGTGCAAGTTTATGGAATAGAGTACAGGTATATATTTATATGAGAAAGAACAGCATTAGGACAAAGTTGAATACTCACCAGCTAAAATAAATAGACTTAGCATGCAAGCGAGCGGTTAGTAAATCGAATGCAGCGTACATACAAACGCAGCGCCGGTTCAGACCACGTTCTCTGCAGGACCCGTCGTCGCTTCGGTAGCGGTCCCGAGTGGACTCGCCCATTACTCACTAGGCCGGCCTGACTCACGCACCCGCGACCGCATGTGCGACAGCACCATCCGCTAGATGTTGATGGAGTACAATCCATCGGTGCTTGCTGCTTCCGCACTTGCAAATTCTTCTTTGCATACATGAGGTCATTCTCCAGGAATTCAACAACTGCTTTCGAGATAAGATCGCGCCATGTAGGCAAATTAACCGCATTATATTCCCAAGACCTGCAATCAAGATTAGAACATGTGAGGATCAATTTGACCATGGTATAGTAACTTAAATTTGGATTCCCACATGCCGCTTCCCAATACTCAACTGACAATATAATAGTTGTTTCGGTATCCGCGTCGAATCCTACGGCTCACATGACAGAGCCACCTCAGGTGTCTCACCAAAAGTATGCAGTCAACTGCATTCATTTAACCTTGATGCAATACTACCGTGTCAGCAACTCTGTCATCTCGTCCGATGGGCAAAATCCGTCGCAAGAATTGCTGTTGAAACCGCTCGAGATATCGCACATCCCGTCGGTAAATTGTCCAAAATTCACTGCCGCATAGAAGAAAGGACAGCATCATGCATTTGCACACCATCATCTTCGTGCCAATGGTAAGCTGATGGTTGTTCCACACTCGGTACTTTAGCTTCCCGTATGTCGCCGCTGCCTTCGACACGCGAAAAACCTGCTCACGGCGTATCTGATGAGCAGTCGACTACACACTCCCAAGGTAGCAGAAGCGTAAGTTGGTTTCCAATACTTCAGCACCAAGGCTGAATCGCGGCAATATTGAAGATTGAACCTCCGGTGAAGGCTGAAAGAGACGGACAGTTTTGCTTGTGTTGACGGTGAGCCCGAATTTGACCGCTTTTGAAGCTAGAGCATTAGTCACGTGCTGCAACGCATCCGCGCTGTGTGAAAACAACGCACAGTCGTCAGCAGACATCAACATACGGATAGTTGTCTCACAGACTAGAGTTCTCGCACCGAAACGACGGATGTGCAGCAAACCACCATCAATACGATGCTCCACACGAACACCGTAAGCACAAGCCGCATCAAAAGCAGAGGACAACATTTCATGAAGATATATTAAAAAGGGCAGGAGCTAAGACAGAGCCTTGTTTTACACAAGTAGCAACTGCAAAGCCATCCTAGGTATCTCCAATCAGCTGCACCTTCGCTCGCATACCGCTGGGCAGACATACAATTAAACTTACAAGATTACGCGTGCAACCAAACTTACCGAACACCAGCCACAATTCCTCGCGGTTCACAGTATCAAATGCGTTGGTGAAATCAACAAACAGCGAGTACAATGGCCGGTGTCGTTTAATGCATTTCTACTGCAACTGACGAGCCGCAAACACCAAATCTATGGTGCTGCGACCCAAGCGGATTCCACACTGCTCTTCCGCCACGTTAGGTTCCAAAACTGGACTGACGAGGCGGTAGAGCAAGAATCGGGCAATCACCTTGCCAACACAACTCAGCAAATTGATGCCACGATATCTCGTGCAAAATTGCTTGCTCCCTTTGCCATTGTAAAGTGGTAGCACAAGGGCACCCTTCAGCTCAGGAGACAACTCATCCACAATGCCTACGCGTTGCACCAAGTGGTGCAGTGTAGTCACCAACGCGGGTCCCACGTGTTTCCATAGTTCAGGTGGGATCCCGTCAGCAACGGCACACTTGCCGTTTCGCAGCTGAGCAACTGCTCTGTGCGTCTCAACCAGTGTCTCCGTGTCCGCCAAATTCGCCTTCACATCGTGCTGATTCAGGACGATCAATATAGTCTAGTCGATCTCTGAACGGTTGTTCAAGTGGCAGTCAAAGTGTCTCCGTCAGACCTGCATTATGTCTGCAATCTGTGTGCAGGTAGCGCCTGAACTATCATCGATCAGCGCCCACAGCGGCTCCAATCTCGGTCTATACATCGCCTTCAACGAGTCAAAGAATTCCTTGTGTTGACGGCGTTCGGCGTAGCATTCCATCTGCTTCGTATTTTCCGTGCACTATGCATTTTTAATGCGACGGTGCTCTCGGGTCAGTTGCCGTCGATGTTTGAGAAACTGACTACTCTTCCCCAAGTCATACTGAGGTCTGCCACATGTGCAACAAATGCTGCATTCTTCTCGCACACCAATGCGCGAATCGTCGCATTGTTCTCATCAAAACAATCAGGCCGCTTACAGTTTGCGCGCTCGATGGTCTCCTCGGCAGCAGCTGACATCTGGTCACGAATGTGGTGACATAAGTCGCCCACTGTGGTTATGCAGTCCACATCACGCAGGCGTGCAGCCATTGCCATCTGCAGCTCAGTAAGTTTCGCCACAGTACCGAGGGAGAAAATGTTAAATTTACGCCGATTCAAGGCGGGAGTGCAAATACATAGATTTACGAAAATTTATGTACAATTTGGTCCGCACCAATTTGTGATCAGTGCCACACTCAGCTCCACGCAGTACACGTGTCATGCGCACTTCACGCATATCGCGCTGACGCACGATGACATAGTCGAGCAGGTGAGCGTGACCACTCCGTGGGTGCGTCCAAGTTGTCATGTCAATCGCACGCAGTACAAACCGAGTGTTCGTGCTCGTCAGGCCGTGAGTGGCACACCGTGAGAGCAGCTTGTCACCGTTCGCATTCGCTGAACCAATGCCTAGCGAACCGATGACATCTGTCCACACCGATGCATCACGCCCAACACGCGCGTTGAAATCACCCAGCAGTAATAGTCGGTCGATCCTGGGCACAGACCGTATCACAGAGGATAGCTGAGTATAGAATTGATCACGCGTGTCATGAGGATAACACATGGTCGGACCGTAAGTGCTTATAAAGGTGGAAAACTTACCTTCCGAGTCGTATGCGAACCTGCATCAGTCGCGAGCTGACGCCTGTTGGTTCACACACTAGCTGACCATGGAGACGATCGGATATTGCAAATCAGACCTGATGATCACGTGGTGCTGAGGCGGCATTGCCCACCCAGTAGAATATGTAGCCAGCACCTGCTTCATGCAACTTACCTTGCTCAGCGAGCCGAGTTTCACAGACGGCGGCAATCTCGATGTGGTAGCGCGCCAGTTCTATCGCGAGGAGTACAGTGCGTTGCTCGGGGCGCTCACTGGAATTCCGGCCCATTAGTGTGCACACGTTTCAGCAGCCGATGCTGAGCGTTTTGCGCGCAGGCATAGGATTGTGTTTGTGGGCAATCGCAAGCGAGGTGTTCGTTGTGCTTCGGAGGTTTGCCTGAGGGACTCCACCCGGAACCTTTGGCTTAATAGCCTGACGTTCAAGGCAGTGGAAACATATCCATCTCGCGTATTTGATGACCGGGATAGATTGGGATATGCTTGTCTGCCGTCACACGCAGCCTTTGATGTACTGGAACTATTTTTTATGTTTTTCGGCCGTTGTAGGATACACCTGCGACCACGGCCAGACGGAGGTGGGTTTTGGCGTGTTTGCACCAATTTGACCAGGGGCTGCCTGGCTTGAAGCGGGCAGTAGCAAATCATTGAGCTCCCGGAGGATTCCTCCCACCGTCAGAGACTATGCGTGGCGCTCGTACTCTACCTTAATCAACCTGTGAACTTATATTCCGTATACCTGTTGTCACCCATGGCTAGGTTTTACGGGAAGAATGCCATCAACCACTTCCTAACCTCCGAAGAGGATGAGCTAGGATACTGGCAGGGTACCCACACCTGATATGAGAACGACTCGGGTCCTCAGCCAATGCCTTCGATTAAATGCACACCTGAAAGCCATCGGGTCTAGCACATGGTCAGTTCACAGTCTCAAGGGGATTGTTGTCCTGGATCTTTAGCAGGGAGAAGGGCGAAACCCAACTCCCACCCAGCGGTCGCCATGAGGATGCGTTCAAGACATGAGCCAATGGCGCGACATTAGCACTAGTGCGTATATTATCTCTGAGGTCCTAACCACCACCGGCATTAGCATGAGTGCTGTCACACTTACTGTTATAGATGTACATGCACACATGCACTCAATAGGTTACTGGTTATCTTTCGACATTTTTGTACATTTAGCCACCCTACGTATTTGTGTTTTCTTGATCTTCCCTTTACAAGCATGTCTCGCATAGCCGAACAAAATACATTTAGCCTGATGAAGCTTTCGTGTCAAAATCGAAACGTTGTCCATCACCATAAATACATTAACCGGTGGTCTACCATGTTTTCTGACATCATTTAGCCATTTATTTTTGATTCATAATACAAAACTTGTCAATACAGAACTTGTCAAGCCATGGCTATTTTGCCGGCCAAAATCGTTGTTCATTGCGTACAATAGCGTTGAAATATACTGATGCAGGTAAAGCACAGACAGTTACCATATTACAGCTGACCATATGCACTGCATTTCCCTTATCTTCGATTCTAGCTAACACAATCCAGGGTTGTATAGTACTGAGGCTTAAAATTTCAAAAAGTACTGATGCGCAGAGCTCTAGGGCAGCGTTCATACTACACGCGGGGACGCACATTGTCCATGAGAGTTTTGGGAACTTTGTAAGATATACTATTTATCCGCTTCCCTATTGGAGCCACCCGGCTCTCCCATACCTTGGAACGTGGTAAATAGGCAATCCAGTCACGTTGAACTAAAATTTCCATTTCGTTATGTCCTGCAATCGTGAATCACTGGCTGATAGTGAAAGTGAACACAGGCGTAGAGTATAATGGATGTTAAACTGCTGCATTTCAACCTCCCGTATCACAAGACAAAGAATGACAGAACGACAAAGATTGATGTTGCAAACAACAGAAGATGCACTGAAATAAACACCTAGAATAGTAAACAATTGAGGCTTTCTTCGTATACGCCTTCAAATTAAATAGTCCTTCAAATGCCCAGAAAAGCAATAGAGAGCCGTTCTACTCTACCGAGACTCGTCAGTATTGAGCATCCATGAGCCCCATCAAGAACCGAACCTGTGAACACTAGCGGCTTGAACCGCCAGCCAGAAGCTTGTGTCACTGATCCATGAGGAGCGTTGACTATGTCTCATAAACTTGTTCTTAGTGGAGGTCGTGTGTTTCGAGTCCAAGCCTGTCCAATGCCACTTTCGCTACTCACACGGCACGGGGAATGGATCACGCTATAACACACCTATGAGGGTCGGCAGCAGTCACCTATGATTCGGTGACATATGCTGATAGCTTGCGGTTCAAGCCGCTAGTGGTCATGGTTCGGAACCTGATGCAACCGATGGATGCACACTACTGGCGAATCTAGTTAGGATGAAAAGACCGTCTAGTCTTTTCCAAGCATGTGCAGTATCAATTGTTTCGGATGCTGCTGCAAACTATCTCAGATTAATTGCACCAACAATTTCATATTAATGAGTAAGTCAAAGATAGTGCCACTTATTCTTTAATCCATTAAACAACGGTACAGATTGTCTGTGTCAACATAATTCAGGTGGAAACCTATGTTAAGAGAGAGAACAGGAGTACCAGCTGCAGTGTAGTTCATTCTATCGTTAGTTGTATGCTACTACAATCTTGCTACAGAAATCCAAAACTTCATGTGATTTTTCTTTCTTATTTTTCGGCACAACTAATTTGCTGCAATTTTAACAAAATAGACTAAGCCAAGCGTCATCTTTGATTAGATCACTGAGCCAGAAACCGTTCTTGATTTAATGAAACCAAGAGGAATGTTGAGTTCGGGGAGTCAAAATATAGTACATTAACTCCATTTCTGGTTTGGAAGAACCCCGTCCAGCCTGCCGCAGCAAGGTGGTAGTACGTAACCTATTTTGACAGAATCCAATTTGGTCTACCAATATGATGTCGTTCTTCATACATTAAAACCTTAGCGCCGTTACGGCAATATGTTCGATAACTTCGAAAAGCCCCGTTAGAAGAATAATGGGACAGTAGATCACGGTCTCTGCCCGAAAGTCACTAATGTAAACAGATGTGAGTAATTCATGTTTCAAGCTTTTGGGAACTTGCTTCGCATCAAGGCATAGTTAAAAGTATCGAGGTCTTGATAGAAGGCAAGTTCCACACACTAATATAGTATTTGTAGGCGTTTGATATAGAAGAAACTTTAGGTAGATCAGACTACACATTTGTTAGAGGAAACTTTCACTGAGCCAGGAAACATGAATGAAAACGTTAGCCACCAGTCTAGTTGGCATGATTCATGCGTAGGTGTGAAGTGTAAGTACGTATGAATCGGGCAATCGCAAGCGTTCCCTTTCAGAGGTCAACATCCCTGGACGTTTGCGCAAGTAAGCATAGAACCTGGCATTTTAGACCATGATTGGTGACCATTGCCATTTGACCTACGCAGCCAAAATCATATATACATATACATACATACATATATATATATATATATATATATTGCGCTGAGACTGATGGTGGCCAGGTCCTCAGAGATGATATACGCACTAGTGCTAATGTCGCGTCATTGGCTCATGCCTTGAACGCATCCTCATGGCGACCGCTGGGTGGGAGTTGGGTTTCGCCCTTCTCCCTGCTAAAGATCCAGGACAACAATCCCCTTGAGACTGTGAACTGACCATGTGCTAGACCCGATGGCTTTCAGGTGTGCATTTAATCGAAGGCATTGGCTGAGGACCCGAGTCGTTCTCATGTCAGGTGTGGGTGCCCTGCCTGTATCCTAGCTCATCCTCTTCGGGGGTTAGGAAGTGGTTGATGGCATTCTTCCCGTAAAACCTAGCCGTGGGTGACAACAGGTATACGGAATATAAGTTCACAGGTTGATTAAGGTAAAGCACGAGCGCCACGCATAGTCTCTGACGGTGGGAGGAATCCTCCGGGAGCTCAATGATTTGCTACTGCCCGCTTCAAGCCAGACAGCCCCTGGTCAAATTGGTGCAAACACGCCAAAACCCACCTCCGTCTGGCCGTGGTCGCAGGTGTATCCTACAACGGCCGCAAAACATATAAAAATAGTTCCAGTACATCAAAGGCTGCGTGTGACGGCAAACAAGCATATCCCAATCTATCCCGGTCATCAAATAAGCGAGATGGATATGTTTCCACTGCCTTGAACGTCAGGCTATTAAACCAAAGGTTCCGGGTGGAGTCCCTCAGGCAAACCTCCGGAGCACAACGAACACCTCGCTTGCGATTGCCCACAAACACAATCCTATGCCTGCGCGCAAAACGCTCAGCATCGGCTGCTGAAACGTGCGCACACTAATGGGCCGGAATTCCAGTGAGCGCCCCGAGCAACGCACTGTACTCCTCGCGATAGAACTGGCGCGCTACCACATCGAGATTGCCGCCGTCTGTGAAACTCGGCTCGCTGAGCAAGGTAAGTTGCATGAAGCAGGTGCTGGCTACATATTCTACTGGGTGGGCAATGCCGCCTCAGCACCACGTGATCATCAGGTCTGATTTGCAATATCCGATCGTCTCCATGGTCAGCTAGTGTGTGAACCAACAGGCGTCAGCTCGCGACTGATGCAGGTTCGCATACGACTCGGAAGGTAAGTTTTCCACCTTTATAAGCACTTACGGTCCGACCATGTGTTATCCTCATGACACGCGTGACCAATTCTATACTCAGCTATCCTCTGTGATACGGTCTGTGCCGAGGATCGACCGACTATTACTGCTGGATGATTTCAACGCGCGTGTTGGGCGTGATGTATCTGTGTGGACAGATGTCATCGGTTCGCGTAGCATTGGTTCAGCGAATGCGAACGGTGACAGGCTGCTCTCACTGTGTGCCACTCACGGCCTGACGAGCACGAACACTCGGATTGTACTGCGTGCGATTGACATGACAACTTGGACGCACCCACGGAGTGGTCACGCTCACCTGCTCTACTATGTCTTCGTACGTCAGCGTGATATGCTTGAAGTGCGCATGACACGTGTACTGCGTGGAGCTGAGTGTGGCACTGATCACAAATTGGTGCGGACCAAAGTGTACATATATTTTCGTAAATCTATGTATTTGCACTCCCGCCGTGAATCGGCGTAAATTTAACATTTTCTCCCTCGGTACTGTGGCGAAACGTACTGAGCTGCAGATGGCAATGGCTGCACGCCTGCGTGATGTGGACTGCATAACCACAGTGGGCGACTTATATCACCACATTCGTGACCAGATGTCAGCTGCTGCCGAGGAGACCATCGAGCGCGCAAACTGTAAGCGGCCTGATTGTTTTGATGAGAACAATGCGACGATTCGCGCATTGGTGTGCGAGAAGAATGCAGCATTTGTTGCACATGTGGCAGACCCCAGTATGACTTGGGGAAGAGTAGTCAGTTTCTCAAACATCGACGGCGACTGACCCGAGAGCACCGTCGCATTAAAAATGCATAGTGCACGGAGAATACGAAGCAGATGGAATGCTATGCCGAACGCCGTCAACACAAGGAATTCTTTGACTCGTTGAAGGCGATGTATGGACCGAGATTGGAGCCGCTGGGGGCGCTGATCGATGATAGTTCAGGCGCTACCTGCACACAGATTGCAGACATAATGCAGGTCTGGCGGAGACACTTTGACTGCCACTTGAACAACCGTTCAGAGTTCGACTAGACTATATTGATCGTCCTGAATCAGCACGATGTGAAGGCGAATTTGGCGGACACGGAGACACTGGTTGAGACGCACAGAGCAGTTGCTTAGCTGCGAAACGGCAAGTGTGCCGTTGCTGACGAGATCCCACCTGAAGTATTGAAACACGTGGGACCCGCGTTGGTGACTACACTGCACCACCTGGTGCAACGCGTAGGCATTGAGGATGAATTGTCTCCTGAGCTGAAGGATGCCCTTGTGCTACCACTGTACAATGGCAAAGGGAGCAAGCAATTTTGCACGAGATGTCGTGGCATCAATTTGCTGAGTTGTGTTGGCAAGGTGATTGCCTGATTCTTGCTCTACCGCCTCATCAGTCCAGTTGCGGAACCTAACGTGGCGGAAGAGCAGTGTGGAATCCGCTTGGGTCGCAGCACCATAGGTTTAGTGTATGCGGCTCGTCAGTTGCAGTAGAAATGCATTGCACGACACCGGCCATTGTACTCGCTGTTTGTTGATTTCACCAACGCATTTGATACTGTGAACCGCGAGGAATTGTGGCTGGTGTTCGGTAAGTTTGGTTGCCCGCGTAATCTTGTAAGTTTATTTGTATGTCTGTCCAGCGGTATGCGAGCGAAGGTGCAGCTGATTGGAGATACCTGGGATGGCTTTGCAGTTGCTACTTGTGTAAAACAAGGCTCTGTCTTAGCTCCTGCCCTTTTTAATATATCTCCATGAAATGTTGTCCTCTGCTTTTGATGCGGCTTGTGCTTACGGTGTTCGTGTGGAGCATCGTATTGATGGTGGTTTGCTGAACATCCGTCGTTTCGGTGCGAGAACTCTAGTCTGTGAGACAACTATCCGTATGTTGCTGTTTGCTGACGACTGTGCGTTGTTTTCACACAGCGCGGATGAGTTGCAGCACGTGACTAATGCTCTAGCTTCAAAAGCGGTCAAATTCGGGCTCACCGTCAACACAAGCAAAACTGTCCGTCTCTTTCAGCCTTCACCGGAGGTTCAATCTTCAATATTGCCGCGATTCAGCCTTGGTGCTGAAGTATTGGAAACCAACTTACGCTTCTGCTACCTTGGGAGTGTGTTGTCGACTGCTCATCAGATACGCCGTGAGCAGGTTTTTCGCGTGTCGAAGGCAGCGGCGGCATTCGGGAAGCTAAAGTACCGAGTGTGGAACAACCATCAGCTTACCATTGGCACGAAGATGATGGTGTGCAAATGCATGATGCTGTCCTTTCTTCTATGCGGCAGTGAATTTTGGACAATTTACCGGCGGGATGTGCGAAATCTCGAGCGGTTTCAACAGCAATTCTTGCGACGGATTTTGCCCATCGGAGGAGATGACAGAGTTGCTGACACGGTAGTATTGCATCAAGGTTAAATGAATGCAGTTGACTGCATACTTTTGCTGAGACACCTGAGGTGGCTCTGTCATGTGAGCCGTATGGATTCGACGCGGATACCGAAACAACTATTATATTGTCAGCTGAGTATTGGGAAGCGGCATGTGAGGAATCCAAATTTACGTTTCCAAAGCCTAAGCAAATTGATCCTCTCACGTTCTATCCTTGATTGCGGGTCATGGGAATCGGAGGCAGTTGATTGGCGTGCATGGCGCGATGTGATCACCAATGCCGTTTTCGAAGTGAGGGAGAAAGACCTTTGGGGATTGATCGTTCCGCTTAACGAGTAATAGTTGGCAATAAAACAATTACAAAATACATAAGCGTAAGGGGCTTATGTCCTCTGATTACGGAGCTGTGTACTACTTTCTTTATGCTAATCAGATAACGTCTTTTAGGAATCCTTAGACTTTCACCATCTGGTTCAATGATTACCCCTTAGTTCGCTCAAGCTGATAGTTTTCTTTTACTACCGCTTTCTTATTAGTCCGGGCGCAACCGATTATAGCAAACGTTTCGCACCTTGTGTACGAAAAAGCAAAGCTTTTCTTAAGCTGTTCCAGTTACGCAGCCATTCTTGACTAAATGGGTGATAAGAAGTACCTAATGTTCTATTCATGGGTAGCATAAACTGTTGTACCACCACACGAATACTCAAGCAACAAGTTGCAAAATGCCTTGTGGATATCCTTGAAATGAATATATTTATATTTATATACAATTTGCAGGATAAAAATTTCTACTCGTGAAACCCGATTTCGTAGGTCATTTTCGCTGGAAGTAGTCAGAGACAGATAGTCTGTGACCTAACATCATTACAAATGTCCGCAGCTAATCGCACGCTATTAAGTTATCATGAAAATGCCTCAAATTTTCAAGGTTGTACGCAAAGTTGTGACTTTGGATACAAATTTTGCTGGCTGCGGGATACTATGAGGTGGTAACTTTGTCTTCTTCCAGAAGCGTAGTTAACATTTTTTGTAGAGACTACAGTGGAATAAAGGTTGAAATATTAATAGATATTAATAGACTTAATGTTATGTGGTCAAATGTCCTTTTTGTTATTAACGTACCTCGGCACTTCACTTAATAGCATGATTTTAGGTAACGTTAGCAGGTGCCCTTGGGGACAGGAAATGTGACACAGCATCGGAATTTTGGGGTAAGAAATCTTGGAAGTACTGCTGAGTTACAGAGCGAGTGACACCTATAGAACAACTAAGCCTGGTTCTCAATAGCACATGAAAAATTTGCTTAAGATAACATGATACCCCGAGAAACATGCAAACATTTACCGTTGGCAGGATGCTATTGGGGTAGCAAAGCAAGCTGATATGGAGGCGACCATTCGCATTTGGGTCACGAGTGGTCTCTTGAGAGACAAGAGGATTCAGCGACTTCTAGGTGACAGATAGTTGCGTCCACCAAAGCTTAGGATGTGAATATATATTCACCCCAGTTATCCTTCCCACCATAGATTTCACAACAAAGCAGGCGAAGCCTAGCACGGGATCCTGCTACATCCGTCAACATTTCGGGTGCCATTCAAGTTTAGCTGGAAAATGAGGTAGCATTGATCGGACGGAGTAACCGTCGTGCAGTCACTCTTTAACTGAATGCACTTAAACACATGGAGACAAGCTGAAACATACTAACTCGGTCAAGGATTAAAGTAAGCGTTTTATACGAATTGAGATCACTGAAGATACAAGATACCGGAAAGCGAATAGGCGGACAAATGTAGAGAGCTCGCTCTTACTACTAGTCAAGTTTCTTTGATATTTGTTCTTGAGTTCTCTTCTCTTTCTTGGTTTGCTGTACCGGACCGATTTATGTCTGATTTTGATTTCGGAATATCCAAGTAAAAGTTCTAGTACATCAGTGGTTTATAAATGAGCACCCAACTTCACGACAAGTTTTGCGGACGTGCAGATATATCGTTACTTGTAGACGTTTAAGCGTCCTTGTGCGTGTGCATTAGTTTTCTGTAGAGAAGATACTAACAAAATCAGTATGACAGTCACCCCTGCTAGATTTCGGCAATAAATTGGAAATAAGGAGTAACAAAATTAATGCTTGTAATTCGATGTTGGGATGAATGAAGTTCTCCTTCAAATATCTCATGCGTTGGTTTAGATCATCTAAATATTACTATACTATGTTCGCTTAATAGAACACCACCAAATATAGAAATAGTTAGGTTGGTAAAATGTATCTGTGGTGGGGGAAATTAAAAACAAATATTGCTTTGACCTGAAGTGAACCCAACCGCAGATAATGTGCATAGCAAAGTCTATCAATACGCTGGATATCCTAGATACCACAACAAAAATTGATAACGATGAAGTGATTCAAACTTAGATGAAGATAATGCTACCTGAAACACAACCAAATTGTAACACAAGTCCTTCATTGAGAGTGAAGAAAAATCTGAAGTATAAAATGGGTTTGGGGGAAGGAAGTAAAACGCATCGCAAAATGGAAGCTTTTGTGATTAATGGAACTGCACGCAGGACGTAGATGGTTAATCCTGTTGAGGAGCGCACGCCCAATTAGACATCAGCAGTCATGGAGCTCAATAGTTGTCCAAATCAAGGATGATACTGAAAAGAAGGAAGAGGTCAAGAAACATACTCTTTTACCTAACCTATCAGCCCGTTTATGTTTCCATGGATACAGTGCATGTTTTCGCTTTGGACATAGCAGTGACACAGGACAAAGACGCTCAGAAATACTGATGCACTCATGTCATCCGTTATACGTTAACAGCCATTGAGTTGAACAGGGAGCGATAGGAACGAGTCAGTTAAAGGTAAATGGGGCCATGGATAAGAGTCGATTTCTCAAGCCTATCAGTCTATTCATGCCTACATAAACCCGCTACAAATCTTGGAGCGGCATGGGCTACAGACTGGACCTTGAGTTTCAACATTGTTATTGACTTTGTTCCCATTAACACATCATAAAATATCCGCCCAAGTACAGAGAGAAAGAGAGCCGTGCTCAAAAATTGAGATCAGTAATGAACTTAATAAGCGTAAGTGAACTGTTGATTCATGTTGGTAAAGTGCGACGGCGTGCTGAATTGTACAAGGTAAATAAGTTCAGTATCCTAAAGTGCCATCCGCTATTAGGTTGATCCAGCCCAAAGGATCTTCCTCAACTTGGCGTGTGTTAGAGCCATCGTCTCAGGTGTGAATGGTTTCACAGTATGCCACAATCTTTAGCATGTAGGTACTCACGCGTCAGTGCAATGTCAAACATTTAGAAGACGTTTGGGCATTCAAGTGTGGCTGAGAAACTTGCGTTGCATAAAGTGAGTCAATGGAAACAACCTCAAATGTTGTGAATTACCGACTAATGCTCGGTAACCGTGGTGCCCAGTGGATGTGGTTGAAAAGATGGATGCACTTGGTTGTCATAACGTTAATACAGTTCCATCGCAAAGCTTTATCTAGCTGCAATATACAAATTTGTGTGTCGACATGTTTTCTGTATGAGTATCAGGATTTGCAATTACTTCTTTTGACAGGTTGCTATAATTATAGACTATGGCAAACAAAACGCTCAGCCGATGCGACTTTTGAAATTTGCTTACTAGGACAGCGATATCATTGCGACCAATGATGTACAGAATTCTGCGCTGTGTTTACTTCTGAACGCCGTCTACTCATCGACCTAGTACAGGGGTCACCAAGCTTTTTCTGGGCGGGCCGAATTGCTAGTGAAATGACGGCCGCGGGCCGGATTGGATTTTGCACAATACTCAAAGGCCAAAAGGTAGATACTTAACGAAACTACTGCAAACTGTGTTGCACATTCCGTCGTTAAAATGGGTGAGTGAATTGCAAAATAAAAAAGCGAAAGGAATCCAATATATTTGTGAAGTGAAAATCACATTAACAGAAACGACGGTAACCAAAAGTTAGTTTCCTCACTTATGTGCACAAAACCGGAAGTTGAAAAGGGCTGCGGAAAAGGTTATTGTCCTCATTGAAATTGTAGTTCTGCTTTCACAATTTCATCAATGTCTGCTTTGGAATGGTTGCAACCGATCAAGAGAATTGCTTTAAAATCTTCATCAGTTAATCTTGTTCGATTAGTTGATTTCACGTACTTCACTTTTGAATATGTTTGCACGCATACGTAACTTGTTGCAAACACTGATGCTATACTATCTGCATATTTTCAGTTCCGGAAATTCAACATGGGGTAGGGAGCGGTAAAATCCGGCAAGTTGTACTTCTCTGTGCAGTTGCTAGCAAAACTCACTTGCCTGCAAATCAAGTAGTTCTAATTGTAGTTCAGCTGGAACATCATCAAGGTTGCTGCCATACGGAATCTGGAACAGAAGAATTTCACTCCATTCTGTCAACGTGTGAAAACCTCACAAAAATGTATTTTTAGTTTACGAGTAATTGCTCTCGGAAACTCGAGCAAGATGTCTTCGGCCAGCGTAGCGCAAGACTCCTTGAAAGGGTTAAATTGAGAAAGCTTTTCCCTTCCAGTTATAGTTCAGTTAAAAGTTTCGCCGAATTCCTTTGATGATTCTATACAGAGCACAGATGAGTTTGTCCTTTGCCTGTAGTTGCAAGATCAGCCCATTCATGTGAGATGTTATATTGACAATAAATGCCAACATTGCCAGCTAGTTAGGATCTGACAGTTGCGGGTTAAATTTATGTTTTTCATTCAGGAACGCAACTATTTGGTTTCTGAGCTTGTAAAAACGTAATGGAACTTTACCGTAACTGAGCCATCCCACTGATATTTGACAACGCAAGTTACAGAATGAGGAATAAATGTCTTCCAGAAAAGACTGGAACTGACGGTGGTTGAAAGCATGTCCCCGAATGAAGTTGACAACAGAAACGACTGGTTTGATTACACGAGAAATATCTAAGTCTTACCCACAGAGTGCTTGTTGGTGTAGGATAAAGTAAGTGAACAGAGGCCGAAATTTCCAAACCTTCCAACTGCATACTGATATGCCAAACCAGAGCTTGCCGCACCCCAGCTGTGTTTTTCCCTCCATCAACTGCCAACTTCGAAGGTGATTCCACGAAAGGTTATAATCTTGCAAAATTTTATGCACTTCCACGAAAATGACTTTTCCGGTTATCATTCCATGCATACTGCAGATCAACGCCAAATCCTTCGTTATTTGAATGCTCGAAATGACCCTAAGAAAGAACAACGAGGAGTGAATCATCCAGCACCAGAGAAAAGCACAAAACGTCTTTAGCGTTCTGCGTTAACTGCAACACTACATTCACTCCAAATTCTTCTGTTCTTTGCACAACACAACTTGCCGAATGGCTATTAGTGAAAAACAAGTGGTCTTCACAGGACTCAAATCATTCACTTCTTCCATTATACACTATTTGATCAAGTTACTAACAGTAAACGGTTTTCCTCGTTCCGCCATCTTATGAACTATTTTGTAACTTATCCGAGTGGCAGCTTCAATTTCAGTAAACATTCTCATGAAGAGATTCCTTTACGTATCAGAACCACTTTTCATGAAAACATATCTCCCTGAGTGTTAGTACTGCGAAGATTTGAAGTATGGAATTAGGTGTTTTGTTTCGTAAGAACGCCAAAGATGGTAATTTTCCGAAACCGCTATACCATAGCCGCATAGGAAACAGCTGTATTTCAAGTCCTTTGTCTCCAGGAAGACGTTCTTAACGCTCCATTCGACGTTGTAAAAGGGACATTCAGCGTCCATTTCCTCCTCTTAGTAGCCATTAGCAGCGGTGCACTTTACGTGAGCTAAAAATGTAAGAGACACTGAATTGAAAGCGCAACTAGCATCGTAGTAGAACACCTACAATGCGGAGTACTAGTGGCTGCTAATTTAGTTATGGCCCATTAGAAATGATTCTGAAGCTTATATCATAACGTTTACAGCATGGTTGGTGGCATCCGGATCCGGAGTTGCCTATCACAGTAGCCTGCATACGACAACCACAGGACGCCTGTGGCTACAGAGGAATCATGAGTGGCTTGCGCTGCACCAGCCACAGCTCTAACCACGCACCCCATATCTAGTTTAAACCCAAAGGAATAAGACCGGGAAGCATATGGATGGAAGCCACGTTTCATCAACGGAGCCGGCACACACTCCTTCACAGACAAACACAAGCACGCTGTATTCGGAGATTCAACCGCACTCAAGTTGGTGGCTGCACGGTAGTCCGCTCCACAGTGAGTGCATGGAACCACTCTACGAGCTTAGCAAGGTCAGGAGGACCGTGCACCCCGTCCCTTCCAGCAACGACTAACTGTCTCCAGGAGCTAGTATGAATGAGGTAGTGAGTAATAGACAGGTAGGCACCTTGTCAACATGCACATCAAACGCATCCACACTGGTGATGTCAAGCAACAGCCAAGCACATGCAGTGAAATACTGAATAAAATAGATGGAATACACCGTAGTGATATACCGCTAAATTAGCATATAAAATAAATGGGTCCTAAAATAGCCGTAATAGTTGCAGGAAGGCAGAAAATGAGATCAAGACACATAACTAAGCAGAAAAGAACGAAGTTAAGCACCTTTAGGTTAAATGAAATGCGTAATTTCTTACATTATCTAGGTACGTATTAAAATGAGGTAACAAAATAACACTAAGCCAAGGCAGCTAACCAACCACGTGAACTAAAGAAACTCAGCACGTTCACACGGTTAGTGAATCGAATGCAGCGCCGGTTCTGCTTACCTTCGCAGCAAATCTCGTCTTCGGTTCAAAGCTGGACACAAGTGGCCTCGTTCACTGCTCACTAAACCAGCCTGACTTAAGCATTCGTGACCGAACGTTCTACAACACCATGCGCTCGGCGTCGATGAAGTACAAAACGTAATAAGCTCATATTGATCATGTCCTGGTGATGTAACTTCGGTTTTCCCACGTACAGTTTCCCTGCACTCAGTTGGCCAGTATGCAGCTGTTTCGGTATCCGGGTCGAATCCATGTGGCGAATATGGACCAGCCAGCACAGTAGCACTATGCAGTCCACTGCATACATGCAACTGCGTCGAAGCCCCTATCTGTTTGCAACTCGGTCACTCCAGCCGACGCGCATACTAAGGCGCAGACATTGCTAAGTGCTCCAGATATCGGGCATCCTTTCGATAAAGCATCCAGGTTTTGCTGCGGTATCGAAGAAAGGACGGCACCAGAGTTATATACATGCAACTTAGTCCCAACATTGTGCAGTTGGATGTTTCACACACGGCACTCCAGCGTAATAAAAGCAGCAGCAACTTTCGATACGCGGCTATGCAGCTCGTATGTCATTTACTGGTCGGTTGGAATTGCGCTACCAAGGGAGCAAAACCTCGAAGTGGATCCTAACAATTTGTCGGCAATTCGTATTTGGGGCAAGACCACGGACTCCATTCCTAGTGTTTGTTGAAAAAGAGAAAATTTCTGCTTGTATGACCCCGAATTTGACCGCCTCCCTAGCCAGACAACTAGTCATATGCTGCAACGCAAACGCGCTATGCGTAAGATACGCACAGTCGTCAGCAAACAGCAACATACGGATAGTTCTCTCACAGACTAAAGTTCTCGCACCGAAACGACGGATGTTCAGCAAACCACCATCAGTATGTTGCTCCATACGAACGTTGTAAGTCAAAGCGTCATCAACAGCACAAGATAACATGGCATCAGGATAGATAATAAAACGAGCAGAAGCTAAGACACAACATTGCTTCATACCAGAGAAAACTGCAAAGTCATCCGAGGCTTCACCATCCAACTGCACCCTCGCCAGAATACCGATGTGTAGACATCCAAAAAACGTATAAACTTACGCGGACAAACATACTCACCCAACAGCGGCCACAATGCCTCGCGGTTCACCGTATCAAATGCGTTGGTGAAATCAACATACAGCGAGTACAATGGCCGGTGTAGTTCAGTGCGCTTATCCTGCAACTGACGAGCCGCAAACACCAAATATATAGTGCTGCGACCCAAGCGGATTCCACACTGCTCTTCCGCCACGTTAGGTTCCACAACTGGACTGACGAGGCGATTGAGCAGGATTCGGGCAATCACCTTGCCAACACAACTCAGCAAATTGATGCCACGATATCTCGTGCAAAATTGCTTGCTCCCTTTGCCATTGTACAGTGGTAGCACAAGGGCATCCTTCAGCTCAGGAGACAACTCATCCACAATGCCTACGCGTTGCACCAGGTGGTGCAGTGTAGTCACCAACGCGGGTCCCACGTGTTTCAACACTTCAGGTGGGATCCCGTCGGCAACGGCACACTTGCCGTTTCGCAGCTGAGCAACTGCTCTGTGCGTCTCAACCAGTGTCTCCGTGTCCGCCAAATTCGCCTTCACATCGTACTGCTTCATGACGTTCAATGTAGTCTAGTCGATCTCTGAACGGTTGTTCAAGTGGCAGTCAAAGTGTCTCCGCCAGACCTGCATTATGTCTGCAATCTGTGTGCAGGTAGCGCCTGAACTATCATCGATCAGCGCCCCCAGCGGCTCCAATCTCGGTCCATACATCGCCTTCAACGAGTCAAAGAATTCCTTGTGTTGACGGCGTTCGGCGTAGCATTCCATCTGCTTCGTATTCTCCGTGCACTATGCATTTTTAATGCGACGGTGCTCTCGGGTCAGTCGCCGTCGATGTTTGAGAAACTGACTACTCTTCCCCAAGTCATACTGGGGTCTGCCACATGTGCAACAAATGCTGCATTCTTCTCGCACACCAATGCGCGAATCGTCGCATTGTTCTCATCAAAACAATCAGGCCGCTTACAGTTTGCGCGCTCGATGGTCTCCTCGGCAGCAGCTGACATCTGGTCACGAATGTGGTGACATAAGTCGCCCACTGTGGTTATGCAGTCCACATCACGCAGGCGTGCAGCCATTGCCATCTGCAGCTCAGTACGTTTCGCCACAGTACCGAGGGAGAAAATGTTAAATTTACGCCGATTCACGGCGGGAGTGCAAATACATAGATTTACGAAAATATATGTACACTTTGGTCCGCACCAATTTGTGATCAGTGCCACACTCAGCTCCACGCAGTACACGTGTCATGCGCACTTCACGCATATCACGCTGACGTACGAAGACATAGTAGAGCAGGTGAGCGTGACCACTCCGTGGGTGCGTCCAAGTTGTCATGTCAATCGCACGCAGTACAAACCGAGTGTTCGTGCTCGTCAGGCCGTGAGTGGCACACAGTGAGAGCAGCCTGTCACCGTTCGCATTCGCTGAACCAATGCCACGCGAACCGATGACATCTGTCCACACCGATGCATCACGCCCAACACGCGCGTTGAAATCACCCAGCAGTAATAGTCGGTCGATCCTCGGCACAGACCGTATCACAGAGGATAGCTGAGTGTAGAATTGATCACGCGTGCCATGAGGAGAACGCATGGTCGGACCGTACGTGGTTATAAATGTGGCAAATTTACCGCTTCCGAGTCTTATGCGAACATGTATTAGTCGCGCGCTGATGCCTGTTGGTTCACCCACCAGCTGACCATAGAGGCGATCGGATATTGCAAATCCGATTCCCATGTTCACGTGGTGCTGAGGCGGCGTTGCCCACCCAGTAGAATGTATAGCCAGCACCTACTTCATGCTACTTATCTTGCTCAGCGAGCCGAGTTTTACTGACGGCGGCAATCTCGATGTGGTAGCGCGCCAGTTCCATCTCGACGAGTGTAGTGTGTCGCTCGTGGCGCTCACTGGATTTATAGTCCAGTAGTGCTCGCACGTTCCAGCAGCCGATGCTGAGTGCTTTGCGCGCATGCATACGATTGTGTTTGTGGGCAATCGCACGCGAGGTGTTCGTTGTGCTTCGGAGGTTTGCCTGAGGGTATTCTTCCGGAACCTTTGGCTCAATAGCCTGACTTGCAAGGCAGTGGGTGATTTGGGGTTTTGCTTGATGGACTCCGCAGAGAGTCTTTGGCTCCATGGCCGTACCCACCAGGCAGTGAGGAGCGGATCCACCATACATAGCATTCATATGTCACACATTGGCCGTTGAAAATATATTTTTGCTTCGGGCTGAAATGAACATTCTCCGGCTCGTTTTCAGCTGCATTTCCGATATTGGGATCCGGCCTTTCCTTAGAGTCACCAAATTCGCCAAAAACTTTTCCGCCCATTTAATTCATTATTACGAGCACTTGACACCTTTCGCCGTCTCTGCATCGTGCGGATTTGCGACTTGGTTTGAAGCGCCTGCAGCTTCCTCTCAGTGTGTTTACGTGTTTCAGTCTTTCATGGACGTCATGAACTCGAATTTTTTCACAAAGGCGTGATATGCTCTCCTTCACAGGAGGCTTTCCTTTAGTTTACCAAGCCTCAATGTGGCTTGTCTATCTCCCATGAATCAATTGTATGCACAGAAGCACGAACGTCAAGCCTATATGCGTGAAAGCTACGGCTGCATGGGTCACATGCGCACTAACCTGCGAGCAGGCGAATGGGGCCAGACGGGTGTACAGGGTTAGAGAGGACGAAACGCAATCAAGTTTACAGTACGAACTGCGGCATTGTGGTGTGAGCAAACCCGTTTCATTGGCTACACGTAGGGGATCTCTCAAAATGTCGTAGCTGATAGGCAACATGAAGGGGCCAAACATATTTACAATGCGGCGGTATTAATGCATGAACGTGTTCAAAAAGAATGGGGTCATGCAATGAGTTGATCGGAAGTGTATTAAAGCGAAGGCGGGAACACACTGCAAGGCTAAGTACGTGAATCAGTTGGATGTTCAAAATCGAGTGTCGTTCGCGGGCCGGATCCGGCCCACGGGACGTAGGTTTGCGACCGCTGAATTAGTAGAACAGGCACCCATGTGCACCTATGTAGAATGTGCAGAAATGTTCGCTCGAGAACAGGATTAAGAAGGTGAAATCCGTCGCTCCATACCGGGCTCAGCCGCACGAAGTGGTTTCGCATCAATGTCTGTTCAATCAACAATCCGACATTTGATTGAATTATGAGGATAAGCTGTGGAAACCTACAACAAGTGTACTTTGACAACGCGACTCTGTTAGATGAACTTCTCCAGGTAATGAAGCTGAATCTTCAACACGCCATTGCACAACTGAAAACAGTGAAGTCCAACATCGATGGATGCGTGAACGACGCAAGCTTTTACGGAATTAATCAAATAAAAGTGCCCCAAAATTCAGTTAAACACGAAGTAATAAAATGTCACCCGATGACGACACAAACCCGCCAATGGGTGTCAATTTTGCAGCCCACCAAGTGCAAAGCAGGGCACTACGTGGCATAAATTCTAGTTATAAATTGATCTGCTCCCTGAGTTGCACACACTGCGTAAACTGTGAGATGCGTGAGAACGTTTCATTATTTACTCTACAAATTCACAGCCAGACCACTTAAAATCTGTCTGGGTTTTGATTTAAGCGAGCTTAAGCGACAGACCACAAAGATAAGGGGAAACCGGTAAAATTGACAATGCGATCGAGCCGTAAAACTTTCAAAACTAAGGGTGCGACTCGGGAGAGGAGTTGTACCGCTTACGAGTGGTAATGAGCCAACGTTGCTCTCCTTAGATATCAAAACCATAATTTAGAATACCAGTTGACTACAGCCCAAACATCAAATAGGACTCACATTAGTTTGTACACACTGCACTAGCAACCATTCGCCTGATAGCTTTAAAACGAGTCAGGACGTACTCTGTAGGTCTTTAAGTAAGCAATTCGAAAATAACATACTTGAAGTTCCTTCGCTGGGTGCAAGAGCGATAGTAGGTACCAAACCGTGTGCATACTTTTCACATTCACGCTTCCCTTGCAAAGCGGATGAAACAAATCCAAATGCTCCAATATTTACGCCCAGCGGCATTTACAGAAAATCAATTTCCAGATGACTTTGCAGCAAAGTGTGAGCTAACTGGATGGTAAGGTCGTTCTCCAGTGTACTTTACAGTGTTATGAAATTAGTCCACAATTGGACGGTGCACCGAACTTATTTTAATGCTTTAAATATTTCCATTAATAGTTCCTGGAGGAGATCTTCAATTTTCTGGTCGACCCTTGGTAAATTGTGCGCTCCTATTTTCATGATTAAGCTTGTTCTCACATAGTCCCTGTTAACCTACGTTCCAGGTGGATTCGCAAATAACCCTGTACATCAACACTACTAGGTAAAAAGCAAAATCCTAAGTTACCTACCTGCGTACCTTGTTAAAGGACAAACGTGAGAATTGGACATCGGTTCCCTTTCAATACTAATCAGTATACCGCGTTCATACATCTCTACATCCGGTTCATCCATGCACGATAAAGGTAGCAAATAGACCCGCGATACATAAAATCCTGGTTACTGCGGGAATTAAATATTTCTGCTTGACTGGTTACGCTGATTGGTTTCTTAATTTGCTGCAAACAACTACAATGTCGTCGACGTTTGTGATCAACCAAAGTTAATGGCGGCAGTACGAAGCTGGCGGGAATGCTTGGGACACATTTGCGACTGTCGCACCGTGACCCGAGAGGCCTCATTCTGGATTGCTGTAAGTATACTCCCAAAGTTAATTGAGCACATTCCAGAGTGGCACCATTTAATGAGATTAGTTTCAAATTAGTATGCCCGGGTAAATTATATGCTGAACGGTGGTGCATCGGAAATCTAATAGCATGGTAGATGATCTGTTATGTGAATCCAGCTCTACTCTCCATCGTAAACTCCAAAATTGTCTAACTTGGCAGTACAAACTCGTGTAAGTGCATCGAATTAACTCGAACATT
Organism: Dicrocoelium dendriticum; assembly: GCA_944474145.2. Classification (NCBI taxonomy): domain Eukaryota; kingdom Metazoa; phylum Platyhelminthes; class Trematoda; order Plagiorchiida; family Dicrocoeliidae; genus Dicrocoelium; species Dicrocoelium dendriticum. Next base: position 37 of record CALYDF020000750.1, on the reverse strand, counting down.
ATGTTCAGATGAGTGCGTTTAAATCACGGAAGCATCC
>CALYDF020000749.1:0-25146 GCA_944474145.2 Dicrocoelium dendriticum | reverse complement strand
ACTGAGGCTGCCATCAGGCACTTGCACTGGAGGGGTAATTATGATGTCTTGGTGGTTAATGCGCAAGCGATCGAGATGATGACCACTTTGGTCGCTTGAGTGGTTCGTGTTCTCTGAACGCTGCACGACTAGCAATTGGCGGACGACTCATGATGTACCGCATACATTGGCACAACGTAGGCGCTGAATCAAACGCAGTCGACCGCTTAGCCCTCTGAAATAGAACAATGGAACAATGAGTTGTTACGGTTAAAACAAGCAATGTTTGACAAGTCCCGTGGGATGGAAATTATTGCGAAAAATGAATTGCATGATAAAGTGAAAAGCGTTTTGGCATACTCACCATAGACTTATGTAGAATAGTGGAGATTTTTGCGTATAAATCGTATAAATCCATAAACCCATTAGTTGGAATTTTGGTAATACACCGTTTGATTGCGTTTTATAACCCCTGGCTAACAACTCATAAAATGAAATCAAAGAGGACAACGCATCAACAACTCGTTTTTTCACTTTCGCCAGATTTTGAGCAGAGACGAGATAATTAGATAGGACGTTCCAAGGCTGGCACACGCGGAAGAAAAAGAAATGTCTACGGCATTCAAACCGGCTATACTGTATTTTCAGTTGCAGAGGATGACCGCTTAGGTTAGTGTTGTGGTTCAATTCCTGCTGAGGACGACAAACATGGGTTGGGTTCTTCAGAACCTAGTAACCAATTGTGAGATCCCCCGCAAACGCTGAAATCGACTACTGCACATTCTTAGATTTCAGTCTAAGCTGATAGGTCAGATGAAAGAGGCTCCTGACGTTACTGGTTGCCCTTTATTGAGGAGTCTCGAGAGCAACGAGATCCTGTTTCTGCCACGGCTGCCACGCCTGAATAGCACATTCCGCATGCGGCCGCACGTAGGCTTTAAGCATTTGGGGAAAGATCGAGGGTTCCAAGCGACCGAAGGCGCTGCGAAGCAGGCCGTAGTGTTGATTGCTGGTTCTCGTCGCCTTCTCTGCTTGTTTTGTGTATCTGAGATCTTCCTGGACTAGTACACCCAGATCACGCTTCTGAGAAAACTTCTGCAAGGTGTGGTCTCCAAGCTTGTAAGCGCTCACGGGCTGGTGACACAGATGGATCACCTAGTACAGCATATGTTCAACTGAAGCGGGCTCCTCTTTGACCATTCATAAATGCAATCTAGGTCATGTTGGAGTATATCGTGATCTTCATCGTTATTAATCGCCTGCCATATCTTCACAATAAGCGACAAACATCGATCTCGCATCCTGAGATGGATCAGTGGCTTACATCCGACGCCTTGTGTTAGCATGTCTCACAGTGCCTGTCCTCACGCGGCGATAAGTAACCAACGGTACTATGCACCTTCGATGTTTCCGCAATAACGCTTAACCGAACCATTAACAGAATGTCTCTTCGGTTTCTGCGCACGGTAGTCCTCTTCGTGACACCAACCACGTACGATTGCCCCTCCATGAACTAGGGACCCAGCAGTACGTAACAACACATAACCTCACATCCTTAGCAGCAATGCAGTTCTGGTTGCCAGGAATCATCCGTATAACCTCTAATGGGCTCGGACAACGTGTAACGCGGAAAAATGCGAAAAAGCTCTGCGAAAGCAGGTAGCCTGAATGATATCGTTTATATCTGAATGTCGAAACAAACTTCGCAATGCACAGCAGTGACAACGCCAGTTCAAAATATGTACGTATGTGTCAATAAAATTGAAGAGATTTACAAATCTGTGTAATGCACAGCGCGGGCGTAATTCCTCTTAATGTGAGCTTTTATGTCCTGGCAGTACTGGAACCTCACACAGACTCGCGTCTCTGAGACAATTCACTCCAGTAAACGCATTCTCCACTCCGTCTTGCAGAGTACACCCTCAGGACCACTCTGAATCATCTCAGAATATCTGAGTCTCGTTGCCTGCTTCACATATTTTTTATGATGCTCCAAAGGTCCTCGATTAGTTTCAGTGGTGGCGATTATGGAGGAAGGCGCGGGAAACTGGAAGAACGGTACGACTTTTCTTGGAGTACGCTTTCTAGATCCATGACTATATTTAGCGGATGTCGTGTCTTTCGAGGACAACCGTGTTCTCTGCAACGTTCATAACTTGCATGGCAGCGGTTGATAAGACGTACTAGATTGCGGTTAGCTTGTAATTCATGACGCTCCGAAGCTGTCTCCCGTGGCCTAGTTGCATAAGCTGCTGACTGGCGGTTCAGTAAGATGGTGGTCATGGCTTCGAATCCTGATGGATTCGTTGGATGCGCACTACTGACGATGCCCAACAGCCTGAAATTGCAGTCTAGTGCTTTTGCGGGCAAGTGAACGACTCTCTGATTTGGAAGCTGGTTGCTAAAATCCTCATTTAGGTGAGAACTTGTCTCAGCCCTCGGTCACGCTAGGATATCAAGAAGCACTGTGTACCGAAATTCCGGTCTTGTCCTAATGTCACTGAGCTTAAGTGAAGTAAGATTTTGGCAGCCTTTCACCAAGCAGACGCATCTGCTTGTGGTGCTATCAATCGTCACCGCACTAGTCACTGGATATCCGAGAGGTCGTTGAACCTTTTGGAATCCAGAATAAAACTTCCGGCTGGCTCTGAACACAATGTGACCAGATGGATTATTAGGCGCGAACTAAATCAGAGCCTGCGTGCTGACAATTAGGGCTTGTGGACCAATAGGGCACAAAAAATTGAGGAGGCTGTAGCAACAGATAATTACCGCGACCTCTTCCAGCTGATCGGCACCATCGGTGCCAGGAAACTGTGCGTCAGTGAGAAAATCAGAGGCAACGCGGGTACTCTGTTGCACAATAGGATTGGTTCATTGGGCAGAAGACTTTTCAAATCAGTTTAGTTGGCCCCTGCTCCCGGACCTCTTCCTACTCAGGTGATGCAGGAAGTGCCGTGGCCCGTTAGTTTAGATGTTCCATCGGAGGCTGAGGTCCGAAACACGTTCACAGCCCTCAATATTTTTCGGGCTTCTGACCCGGATTCCCTCCCACCTGTACTATTTATGGATAGTGGTGAGGTCCTATGCAAAGCGCAAACCTCCCTATGCGAAACGATCTGGAAGTAAGAGAGTGTCCAGACTAAGTAGACAGAATCGATTATAGTGACAATATAGAAGAAAAGAAGTCGCACAGACTGCTATTCACAGGGGTATTAGCCTATCCCGAAATGTGACAAAATTGCTCGCCTCGATTCTCATTCGTCACATCACTGTGGAACGGGAATCTTGGATTTGGGAAGAGCAGGCAGATTTCCGCCCAGGACGTGGTTATATAGACCATGTATTCACTCTGCGGGCAGCTGCTAGAGCACCAACACGCATACATCAGACTGATAATAGCTGTGTTCCTCGACTGCAAAAGTGCTTTTGATTCCGTCGATTGATGCATTCTGTTCGAAATACTTGCACGGAAAGATGTTACCACGGAATAGGTGAACATATTGCGTGCCATATACACGAACACGGAAGGCCGCGTTGGGGTCTACGGTGACCTGTCAGATAGCTTTCCGACAACAAATGGCGTTCATCAGGTCTGTCCGATTTCCCCGTTTTTGTTCAACTTCATCGCGGACTCCACTATGGAGTCGATTGATAAGGACCGAAAGACCGGAGGGCACAGGCAGACTTGTAAATAGAAGAGGGATTTGTCGTATACAGTAGGCGTGTGGCCCTGCCTGGCGAGGGCTTGCTAATCTTGATTTTGCGGAAGATATCTTCTTTTTCCTTGACGATGATGGGATGGCCAAAACAACCATGAATAACCTCACTAGTGTGGTTCTACTATTTGGCGTGCGCTTCGCACGTTGAAGGTGCAAAGGGTTGCTGCAGGACCACAAGTCACTTGATGACTACTTGACCCTTGATAACGAGGAAGTCGAGGTGGTTTATCAATTCACTTAACTTGGCAGCTGCATCAACAAAGCTATGCGTATGGAAGCAGATATAAGACCCTTGAATTTGTCATGTGATTCAAACAGAAGTTCTGTCTCTCCCGTTCTGGTTAAAAGAAATTAGGCACACAATGATTCCACGCAGGCGTGGCATTTATGCTCCAGTGTGCGTGGGATGCTATCAGAGTTTAAGCAAACGCTGTGCAAAGTTCGTAATTGTAGCGGATATTTTTGTTTCAATTTGTACTGCGATAAATATATGTATATACATTTATATTATTTGCAAACGGCATCAAACTTATGTACTAATTAGCACCTGACCATTTGGAAGTGTGCTTAAAAAATATAAGCGGAGATCTATCATCCCTAAATAAATGAGTGAAATCAGGTCTAAGAGGTTTTCAGCAGACAAATCTCAGATACTCTGCCAAAGATGCAATATACCAGAAGGATCCATCAATTTAATGATAACCTATTCCAACTGCGTACTCTGTTCTGAACTTGGAAATTCGATACTCTAGTGGCTACAAGTTCTACGAACACATCCTGCAACTAACAAGCTACATCACGTCATTTTCTCTATTACAAACATGAGTTGAATCATTCAAATTTATAGTGCGACCCTTACCAAAGTACTGCACCATCAAACATAAGCACCTTAATAAGACAGATAGAATTCCACTGGAAAACGTAAAGCACTCACTTACCAAGATGAACGCGGAGCGCTCATCAAATCTTACCTATGAGAAACGATGTTCTTACCTTCAGTTCGGCCCACTCTGACTTCGACAACGGAAAATCAATTTCCGTTTACTCTACAGTATAATATATTTGCGAGATTTTTCAACCTGTACACATGGCACTTGACGAAATGATTCAACCTATACCACTCGGCATGGGAAATGTCTACTATTCTTACAGTACACCAAGCAAAATACTAGCTTAAATTTCTTCCTAGTGAAATACGCCCAAGTATGAAATAAACAACCGTTGCAATTAGAGACCAGCGAGAACCTATAGATTACATTTAAAACTTCTATGCCAAAGGTGGTCAAAATTTTCGACCTTAATGGAATCAGGCCGGAAAATTATATAACAAAACTAGCGTTCCATTGATGTTATAAGATATTCCACAAAAGATTGCATCACTGATCCAAATTAAATGCGAGTCCATAAAGGAGATGCTTATGAAACACGTACTGATGATCGCTTCACAAAGGTGGACTTATCCCGCCCGTATGGAAATTATACATTTATTTGTCTCGTTAACTGCAGTTATGAATGGATGAAAAAATGGAGTGATAAAGACATGAGTTAAGTCGCCTAGAGCTTGAGAGACATTAGGAGGCTACGCAACAAACAACTTCCTTCCAATTAGTAACTGAATGACAAACGTCATCATAGACCGTAGGAATAAGCTACATAAGCGTTACTGTCAACCGGTCTGGCTCATGACTGAGGAACTAATAGAAAAATGATAGACGCAACAGACGCATTTGCCAATCGAAGAAAATCAAGATGAATAGTTCAAAAACTATTTGTGCCTTTTAACTCAATTGTTGATGGGTGCTCAAGGCTTCCGCAGCGTCCGGAGTCGCCTGGGTTGTGTGGACAGGCAAGCACATGATTACTGGTGGTTGCACAGCTGGACAAGGTGCAGGCGGAATGAACGTATTCCCACCAGCGCCAATCGAGGTAGCCAAACTCAGGTTGGTTTGGTTGTTATGAAGCTGAGAACAAATAGAGAAAGAAACTGTATAAACCAATGAAGTTAAGAAACAAAGCAGTTAAAAATAGGACTGCCGGGCAAAAGCTTTTGCCGTTACTTGGATAAACGAGGAGGTTCACAAGTGCTGGGGGAAACAAGTTTATGAAAAATAAAGCCAACAATTCAGGAGGGTAAGGGGATTCCGATATAAGCGAATAAATGCAGGAAATCGATCACCAGAAGTGTGTGAAAAATGCGTTCCTATACAACAATGTAAAGGACTAAATCACGGGCAGCTCAGCGGTGCTGCAGCAGTTGAGCACCGTGACGGAAAACACAGGTGTACGCAGGGGCCAATGCCGCTCAGTTGCATTTTTAAAATGGTACTGTAGAATGTTCAGAATTAAAGAAGAAATGTTGAGCCTGTTTCAAGCAATCCTCCGTTGTCTTGCCGTGATAGGCCACTACAGAGAGAACAAGCCAACCACACTTTCATTCACGGAAAGTTCTCAGAAAGTGAACAGCTAGTTCAAGGACGGGTATTGACTGCGACGGGTAGCAGTTCCGATGGATTAGATATTCGTGTGTCGACAAGAGGTTTAGTACGGGGCTACAGAAAAGAAGGATGAAGGAAAAGTGGCTCACAAGTGCAGCAAGTCTATATGTCTCCTCTGGGAGTGTTCCCCGATAACGTTGCCCAGTTCACAGTGGAAAGGCGAGAGTAAAACGTCGATCCGCATTCAAAGCGTAAATTTAGTGGTACTTCAGTGCTTTACGGTGGGGAAACACGGGTTTAGTCACAAAAGATAATCAAAGAAACCCGTTCTCACATCACAAGGAGAGAAAGCCACTTTATTCAGACCGAGCTGTGATACAACGCAGGTAGGTCCAATTATAAGAATGATGTGGGATTTTTTAAGGTGAACCTGTCTGAAAAAGGAAACAGTTTTGGTTTGAACAAAGGTGCGTAACATAGAGAAACAAGGCGCTTGTGGCTGCAACCTGTGCGGTTTCCCCGGGAATTTTGTAACCCAAGGTGAAGCAGCCATAGTTGATCAACCCACTTATGGTTGAAATAGTTGCATCAATAATAGCTGCGTGATTTCCAAGATCAAGCCACCTATAGCGAGACTTATAACTGTACTCATGAGCTTGCAGTACTTTTGGTATCGAAAAGGGAACTTTCCTGCAAACTAAAAGACGTTCTCCTCTATGACAGTGAGTCTTGGACAATTCTACCTAAGGATCCAAGAAGCCTAGGCATTTAACAATCGTTGCCTACAGAGCAAAGTTTGTGCCAGTTCTCACCAGCGTGCAAGCAAGTGAGTGCCGAGTGGTGATAAAAATGTTACGCCCATAAAGCTACAAACGGGACTGGACGAATTACGTAGCCTTGGACACGTGCAACCTATGATTGATCGCTGTTTGCTGGGATGCCTACTTTGGTTTTCGAGTTTAGGATAGTGCAAAGCTGGGGAAAGCTGACCATTGACCCAGCATTTGTGAAATGTGTCTACTAAAGGCGAAACTCGGTGTTGCTTGTCAGTCTTGCCTTCCATATTGGGGTGCATGCAAACCAAGCCAGTACATGGAATGTTTCTCCATTCTGCAAATAAGCAATTCTACAAAAAGACGCAGCAACCAGTACGAATGTTTCCGGCTTTGCGTGAAAAATTATATCCAAGCCCCTAACTCCACCGATCAAAAGCTTTTTGGCACGATATAATCACAATGTTGAGCTTCAACTATCTCGTTGTGGACGGAGCGAAAGAGAAATAAGACTTCCGCCCAGACAAGAACTGCGGTGGATCCACCAATCGAGTAAGTTATGCTTTCGAGGCTAAGTTGAAGCTAGCAATGTCTCGGTTGAGTATGCTGAATGGACATGGGGTGCAAATTCGACCAGATGTGGATAATAAAATAGGTATCAGCAATACAGCGGTACGCAGTACCGATGCTTTGCTGAGGTGCAGTCACCAGCAGCCGCAGATGGGCTAATGAATTTGCGAGTGTTGCTCAGTCCATACACAGGCTCGAAAAAGTGCCGTCTAATTGCAAGACATGCTTGTGGTCTTTAAGGTTACTGACCTGATATGGATCCAACTGACCAAAAGCGCTTCAGGTGTGCCATCAACGAGTTAAAACGGCGAACCGATGAGGGAGAAACAAACCTGCGTGTTGCAGATTCTCAGATGGTTAGGAGACGAAAGAGAATTCGGATAAATCGGTCGCTCACACTTCAGGCTCGCCCTGTAGTGCTTACCACAGCCTGCGTGCAGCCTTTACCAACATATGAAGTCTTATGAACATGGATGATGAGCTGTGCCATTTCTTTGCTTTCGAGCGACCAGAGGTAGTAGGACTCACAGAGACGTGGGTGAATGATGAGGCACTCACGCTAGAAGTTGAGCTCATGGGCTACTCGTGCTTTCATCGTAATGCACTATCGGATCGTCATGAATGTGCTTTGTTCCGCATCCAGTTGTTGCTTTGCAGGAGACCTGTGAGCTTAAAGCATTGAGTTCTGTGTATAAGTTTGAATGAAACAACAAAAAAGCGAGTATTGCAAGATGGAATCATTCCGCGTTATTTGATCATCTGCAAACTAACAACAAATATAGATCACGTGAGAGAAGAATTGATCAGAAAAAATGGCACGCAGACACAAAACAACATGGCTGAACTGCGGTAAATGTCAGGAATCCCAAGGAAGCTTAATGGCTACTGGCAAGTGCCTTTGTAGATAAAGAGTAGGATGGCACCGATTAAAGGTCACGGCTTCGGCAAACCAACATCCTGGCGTTTTCGTTTCACTAGATTACCATAAAAGCTGAGTCTGGGTCAAATTGAAGACCTGTTCTGATTAGGCGTCTAGCGATGGATGACGCCGGCAATGTGACTGCTGCTTCTTCTCCAGTTGGTTGTTGTGTCATCAGCCTAGCAGTTCGCTTCTGAAAATGCTCTCCAATTCGCTAACTCAAACAACGATCTGTTCTGCCAAGGTAAACGTTTTCGCAGCTACAGAGAAAAGGGTAACCGTTAGTTTGCAAGTGATCAGATAACATGGAATGAATACATTTGAAGTGATCATTTTCTTATTGTTTCCTTCAGGCTTGTGAGCGCCTTTCGAAACGACCATGTGAGCAGCTTTGGTGCGCGATTCACCTAAGACGCAGAGAGCTGCTCGTGGCTGCAGTTTGTCGCAGTACACAGAGCCGTTTCTTGGATTGGCTGCCACTTCTCCGGAAGCTAAGAATCACCACCATTTTCTACCCATGGGCGATATCAACAAATCTTCACCTATGCCGGTCATAAGTTCAAGCTGTCCCCGGGCATTGTGAAACCGAATCAGAGTGCATCTAAACGGCACATGAAAACGGGACAGCAACATATCTGCCAACCGGAGCACATAAAACCGCGCTCAACTCCATCGTGCTTAGACTCTATGTTAACAACTTGCGAACGACATGTTTATGTCGTCCAGAGCTTGGAGCCCCCGGCATCCAGCGGCCACTCAGCTCTCATTACCAATATGGAGTTGACGCTGCAAAAGTGGAGCCAGATTGCAACTACTGAAAAACTGAATTCGATGACCTAACACAAGCCGCAAGCCAGGTGGATTGGTATCTGCCGCATGTGCATCCGTTTAAGCTTGCTGGTCAGTTATAAGGGATGGAGAAAGAGCAATGTTTAACTAGTTTATGCCCTCCAAGTAGTCAAGACAAGTCAGGTCAAATTGGCTGTAAACAAATAAGTAGGTGCATTATCAGCATTTACAAGATCACTGCCGCTACACTGTATAATTGGGGCCAGTTAAAATACATACATACAAAAAATATATAACTAAACATAGTAGCATTAAATAGACATATGTATGCAGATGTCAATCAAAAAGCTGCAGGAGAAAAGTAGTTGTGACTTTCTTTGGGTCGATAAGGAAGAGCGACAAATACTGCAAATTGTTGGCATTGTACGAATTAGTGTGAGTGATTAAAATCCTTACTTATGGCAGATAACGCTTGTGACAGAGCATTATGCAGCGGATGAAAGTGGTCACTTATGAACTTATAAGAAAAGTGCATGCGAGCATCTAATTGCTTACGGACATGAAAAACAACAACGGAATAACTAGGATAGCTACCACATCGGGAAATATTTTTAACTGATCGCACAATCAAAACAGTTTTTTTGCAGTAGTTCATTAAAGATTACTGTGATGTAGTATACATGCAGTTACAGGTCACAAAACTAAGCTTCACGGTATGGAGAACTTCTTGAGTCGGAAAGCAGAAAAAGTTAACCTCCTGACCTCGTGAAAAATCTCCAAAATGTGTACGGACCAAGTGATGTTTGTGAAAAATAGGCACCGAGGTATTTGACAGTAGATGAAATAGGCATGATTTCGTACTTCAAAATTAATAGAAGAGGGGCATCTGAAAGTATTCGCCATTTATCAGGAATGATAAATGAAAATCTTACATCAATAATTTTCAAAGCACTAAAAGGTACCGGACCTGGTTGAGGATCCAATCACAGGTTCATCTAAACCCCATTGAAGCGTAGACGTCTGAATAGAGAGAGCACTGCATTCGAAGACAACATCGAGGGCATATTTACATTCAGCCAATTTTGATGGTATGTGGAGACGTTCGATATATATAAGGAGAATAAAAGGGGTGAGAGTATCGTGCCCTGCGAAACATCGTAGTCAAAGCTGAGTATAGAGGAGCTTTTACTGTTTAACTGGGTAAAGTGTGTACCATAATTGAACTAGTTACGCAAAAGTTACAAGCATTAGAGTGGACTCCGTTCAAACAAACCAGCCTAAGCCCAACCGATCGGTTATGACCTACACTTTGTATCCTGTTCCAAGACTGTTAAATACAAAAGGTACCAGACAACGTCAATGGTGGAGCGCTGGAGTCTACACGCAAACTGATAGACATCGTCAGCACGAATGGCTGTGGAAATCCGTGGATCTAGTAGCTTTTCGAAAACTTTTGAGAGCACGGACCTCCAAAATTAAGCCGAGACCTTTAAGAATGCGTTTTAGGTTTAGGCGTTACTATCGCTGACCTTCAGATGCCGGTTATGATACCGGCTGTGAGACACCTGATAAAATCAGCCAGGGGTAATATAATGTTATTATAGTACTACTTCAAAACCACTAGTAATAAATCAGCAGTGCCACCGGCTTTCTTTGAATTTAGCTTCTTATGTCATATGATGAAGTTCACTTTTTCAAAAAGAGTGGCTGGGTCTGGTCTAGTGAATAAGGGCAATGGAAAGCGCCCGAAGGAATGGAACCAAACACAGAATTGACTTTGTTAACATCTACTATTCCAGTACAACCGGTTAATTTTACCACAGATATCCTTCAACAGCCTCCAGAGATCACGGCAGTTTCGTTTCTCCAGCATCGTTTCAATGTATACAATGTTTAGTCCTGTTATTTCAGCTGTAATTGCTAAAGTCAGGCTTTTGACTGAACTGGTCATTTTGAGCTTGTAAGCACGTAATTTTTTCCTTCGCATTTGTTATAGCAGGAGTGAAGAAAATATGTTCGGAGGCGGCTCTTCTCGATAGGCAGTGTAGGTGGAAGTAAACGTGTACGTAACTCATGTGATTATCGTATTGGTGTAATAGTTGTTCATGTGTAAAACTGAAAAGTCTGGTGAAGAAAGCGTTGCTTGAAGTCATGAAATATTTTTCGCCTAGTATTTGCGTCGTCGGATAATCCATAATTTTCGTAGTTTAATGCGGCATAGTTAGTTTTAGTTTAGATGGTAAGACAAATCATTATTTTACAAGGATCTGAGTCGCTTAGTGGCGCACGATACTGAATGGAAAAAACGAATTTTGTTTGTAAGCAACATCAAGTTGTGCGTATTGTATTGTTGGGAAAGTAACTAAATTCGCCAGAGCAAGTGACTTGAAAAAAGTTGGATCACATTAATGTCAACGAAACCATGCAGGCAGAGCATTCTAGTTTCGGTAGCAATACGGAATTAAGTTGCTCAAACAAAAGCGTCAGTTCGGAGGAGCAGAACTTGAAAGACTGGTTTTGATTTTTAATTTTATGTATTGAAGCACTCTCTGTGCATATGGACAAAGCGTTTTAATCTCGATTATGACCAGGGTTTGCTTTGCATCAAATCGTAGCAATTTTGATCAATGGGACTGCATTCTGGTGATTATTGCAAGCAGCCCTCTGATAAATTCAACGTCTAACACGGGAATTTGGATTCAAGCTGTAGAGTCTGAAGTTAAAAATATACTTGGAATTTAGAAGCAATTTTCTGTGAATAATTACTGAATTTGCTATACTCTTAAAACAGCAAATTGATATGCAATGGTCTTTTTTGCACACTAATACATAATTTACGTATATTTACTTGGCGTTTGGAAAGTTTGGTTTCAGTTATATCATGGAGGCTTTTATCGTTTTAAGTGTTATCCGTGTACTGATATAATGTTGCCAATTATCGCTCCAGTAAAACTATTGGGTATTTAGAACCACAAAATATGGCATTCAGAGAATAACAGTTTTTTACATACCAAAGCATTAATTCCGCCTGGCAAATCACAAGTTTTTGGGCCAGTTATCTGTATCCCATCGGTAGGCTTCTGCAAACAATTCAAGTGAGCAACAAGAACCGAAGCTGCTTTAAGACCATAAAGTACAGCGGAATAAATACATAAATCCATTAGCGGAATACTTCTCTTTATTGAAAATAAGCCTAACATAGTGGTCCGTTCATTATGTCCACGAAATCAAAGGAAACGTCTTATTATTTTGAGCACTTATGGCAGTGTCTACAATACATTTTGAAGTGATTGCTAAGGTAAATATTTCAGGTAGATTTTTCAATGCAAAATAATACATGTAGATTAATGTAACTTTTTAAGAGAATTTACACGATCATTCATGGAACCTTCCCCAGTGAACCTGGAAAATTTTCACCCACAATTTCTTGTCCCAACTGGCTTTGTGCTAGTGTGACTTTAAAGCAGGTAAGTCATCGCCTTCATAAGTCATCCTAATAGCTATATTGGTATATGTATTATGCACACAAAAGTAATCTAACCCGTTCCATCAGTCATTATTTATGGTCAAGCATTTTATTATACGCTGATAAAAACAAGGCTAAACGCCTTGCATGGGTGCGCTTATTAGTTCGCAATCTCAAATACGTCCCATCAATTGATCGGCCTTTTTGTAGCCAACCATAAAATGAAATAGTATGTACCGTAGGAGAAGGCAGAGTAATGGGATCAGTGGGAAAGTAAACGACAAATTTTATTGTAGCGCGAGCAAAAAACGACGGACAGTTAATCCAATTGTGGGACAGGTTTCCTGCAATCACTGATGAAAATATCTACACACAAGGCAGTTCCTAAAAGATGCTCAAGTTCATCAATTGGTTGCATTCATTTACAAAAGTACAGAATTTGATATCGCCGAGCACTGAATCTTGTCATTTGCTCTGATGACGTATTCTCCTGGAAGAATGAACTATTTAGTATCACCAAAGGAATGTAAAAACGAAATACACTAGTGAGTAAATAGGTGAATGCAGAAATAGTTTAAATGTCGACAGTGTTTGTCACGGTCAATAAGGTTGTTTTGATCAAATAGTGCAAACGGATCGTCCAAAATAGTTTCCGTTGAAGTTATTTACATAGTTCCCGCGTAGATTCTTCAGTGATTCACCCATTGTAAGCAGCTGTGCTAAAATAATTGATATTGGCTGAGGGTGTAAATCACTCCATTGTCTGTGTGCTGATATATCCGAACAGGAAAGAATATTAGAAATAAAGGACTACGATTTCTATAATTAAAGTTATAATTTATAAGATTTATGGGTGACACTTTGGACACTAATGAACTTCGGACACAATACAAAAATGATCAAAAACATAAGGAAGTTTATTGAGCTTTCTTGTCTTGGTCTAATATTATGGATTAAGTACTGCGGTGTCCAGTGTGTCATTGCTCCGAATTTTTATGCGACAGGCCGGAATGTCTTCCGGAGTACAAGTTGTAGGAAAAGTCATTTACTAAGAATTGGATATCTGTGACACCTCTTCTATAAATTTTTCGCAGCAAATGTTAACAGACTGCGAACCTCGTGAAGGAAGACCTCAGCTGCTTTACATTTACGAAACGAACAGTAAACTGTTCTATATATCTGCAAGAAGGCACGAATAGACGTTGTTAAGTGTTTAAACTGCAGTCCGATTAATTTTTGGCAAGTTAGGGATATTCGAATAAAATATTTGTCATTATTAGGCCTTGGAATACCCGTAAAGTGTCTGGATTGCGACATGTGTTCACAATTGAGGTTACTGCCTAGTTTGGAGCAAACCTACTCCATTGCTATCAGTGAGTTTGCATCCGAAGTATAGTGTTTCGGAGCTCCTTTCTCTCTAGAATGCACTCCACGATCAGGACCAAGTTCGTCAACAAATGTGTTAAGCTCCCCTCTCAGAATATGCCGTCTATTATTGACGAATCGAAGTCAGGGCAAAACCGGTAAGTCGTGGAGTGCAGTGTTGGGAGTAAGTAGCTCCAAAACACCACTTCGGATGCGGGTCCATCGACAGAAATGGCATAGGTGTGCTTCCACTCAAACTGCAGCTTCAACCGAGATTATTTGTCGCATCCCAGGCACTCAGTGGTTAGTCCAAGACCCAATAATGCAATTATAATCGTGTTGTCCAGCACTGCTATGTAGTTTGACTCACATTAGAGTACTGTATTCAGGCATCCACTCGTGTGCAAAATGAGATCTGATAAAGGACAGACGCTGTGATGTATCCGCCTGAGCCATTCCAAGTCATGTTTAAATGCTTTGGAGCGCAGCTACTCCAAGTAAGCGCATAGTGAACAACTTCTGCAATTCTATAATTTCTGGCCATCATCCTGAAGATTACTGCACGATAATCTATTAGCGTTCAGGTTCTCGCCATGTATAGGGTGAATGTGGAATGTTGAATTTGCATTTGTGCTGCATATTTTTCAGCGAACTGGTATAGTCGAAACTCACTTGTTTTATCGTACTTTGCACCTTTTTGTTTTCTACTCAGAAACAGGATGCATGCTACTTTTTCACACGGAATAGTAGAGTCCCGCACGTTTACGCTGAGATTGACACATTTCATATGGCTCGAAATTTCAGCTCAGCGATAATGTCATTTGAGGTGTGGTTCCTGTCAGTGACAATAGTGATGTCAACGATTTCACGTTGCATCAGAGAAAAGCTATGGGACACCTTAGTGCATTAAGTGTTTCGATAAAGCAAACATGCAAAACATCACTAAGCAATGGTCTCAGCTTTGAGTTTTCATCACTTACACTAACCATCTAGATTCGATTTGAAAGGTATGAACTGAATCACGATAATATTATATCACTGATTCCAAATGATGCGACCTCATCGATGGACTTACATTGGGGTAGACGATAAAACTCTGCCTACAAGTCTAAGACAACTTACTAATTATTTCCGACATTCCAAAGAGAGAGTGAGATTACTGAGATAGGGAAGGTGACATGATATACATGTGAGCTTCTTCAGTAAACCATTTGGAATTTTGAGTCATACCACGAGCCTTGAAGAAATCTACCACTTTTTGAGCAAGTGGTCTGTACACAATTCTGTAAATTAGTAAACTGTGTCTATCTTACCGGTTATTGTTAACGTCGCTCATGGATTAGGTTTTCTGACCGTGAAAATAGCGAATTTTAGATTGGGTAGGTACTTTGCAGATTTTCTTTAAAATAGAGAATATTTTGGGTACCAGGTGGCACTTGCCGCCTTTGCAGTTAGACTGCTTTATGGACCCGGATTACAATTTTGTTTATCAGATTAAAAATATACTTAGGGAGTTGGTCGAAGATCAGAGTGGGTAAGTCAAGCAAAAGTAAATAAAACTTTTTGGCGATTGTTGCAGAGTTTATGGATTGGGGATGAAAAGTTCCGGTTGATTTTTGCCAGCTAAATCGACGGTTGCGTCCTTCCGACTGTTCAAATAGACGTATTAAGTGACAAAAATGGGTACCATTCCTTGTGTGCACTAGATATCTGCCACCATGATTAGCGCCTCGAATACTGTCGATGTTATATCCTGACACCAATTAGGCGGCAAGGAATAGGTAAGCTAAATGTTTGCACGGTTTGCATTTTATTCAAGAGTGAGTGGGCATAAAGAAGAATAACCTCAATGTTGTGATAATGCTTGAGTCATAAACAACTTCCTTAGTTTGGGAAGTTGGGGTGAGGGTGGACTGATCACGGTATGGTTATAAAGCAAGGAGTAGCGTTGAGACTCTAGGCTAGGGGTTCCCAACGTTGGAGTAATTACCCCCAAAGTGGTAAAATGTCATTTTGCGGGGGGTAAATATTAGTACCAGGATTGCTTCATCAATCGGTCGCTAAACAAGTTTAGTGATAAAATCATCCGTATCAAAACATGTCAGTAACTACCTATGCACTTTGGATTAGCCGTCAGTGACCAGTCATTAGTCACTGCAACCAGATGACGCGTCTATCGGCTCCCGCGGCTATCGTCAGGCAGTCGTTCGCCGGGTCGAATTATGAAGTCGATTGCAGACGACCAAGCAAGATGACACGCGATTGTTTCCAGATTAGGAGGGTCAAAACAGGCGATTAGTATTCATCACGTATCGATATGGAGTGGTGTTGTGACGTTATCATGCAGGAATGACTTGGATTAGAGGAATGCAACACGTGAGAAGGCACTGATATCTGTGCATGTTTGATCATGAAGCACACACGAAAGGGTCATATGATGCCTTGAATAGAGATAATAGCGGGCGTTTGAAAGTGCGCAGAACACCGCATTTTGGGTCACAACAAAAGGCAGCGTCAGCGGATTGGGCGACAGTAACCATTCGGTGTTGGGTTGATCACATTCATCTACAGTTGTTTTTGACAACAAAACATAGCAGGTGAGTAATTTAATTCAGTGGTTTTAATATCGACGATAATGAATTTATCTGCAAACGTTCACGATAATGTCACCTACATAAAATCATGAAAATATTCGTGTTTATATATATCATTTAGTTGCCTAATTTCTTGCAGGAACCATATCTTCTGGAAAAAGCGGTCCTACAAGGAAGCTTTTCTGCCATGAGGCTTCACCAATTTCATCGGTAACAATGTTGTGAAGCCGCAATGTGTTTTGTGCAGCAAAGTGCTCAAGGGATAGAGCATGAAACCCAGCAAATTAAAAAACCACTTCGGCCAAAGTCATTCTCAGTTTATAGGAAAAGATATTACGTTCTTCAAACGAAAAAAGCTGCCCTTAAAGTCCGTGTCTGGATACATCGGGCTCCGTTTTCAGTCAGCTGAAGCTGGTCTTGAAGCGTCGTACCGCATCGCTCTTCGAACCGCCAGAAACAATAAACCGCATACTATTGCAGAGGATCTCATAAAACATTGCATAATCGATTCCGTGAAGCTCGTTCTTAGAGAGCAACATGCAGGAGACATAAGCATGATATCAGTTTGTAACATAAAAGCAAACATCGTATCGAGGATATGAGCAGGAATATTTTGAATAAGGTGCTCAACAAAATAAAGCCAAGTTCTTTCTTCGCAATACAGTTAGATGAGTCGACCGACGTTGCATCCTGTTCGCAGCTATTGGTCTGTGTTCAGTACATAAAAGGCGAATGCTTCAAAGAAGAGTACTTGTTCTCAGGATCCTTTAGCACAACTACACGTGGCGAAGCTGTCTTTCGAACAGTGAAGGATTTTGTCGAGGAGAAGGATCTACAGTGGTCGAGGTTGGTAGGTGTCTGTACAGACGGAGCACCATCCATGTTGGGCGTCCGTTTAAGATTCCAAACGTCAGTCAAAAACTTTACTGCACTGTACCTTCAGCCACTGCATAATGCATCGTCATGCTTTAGCAGTGAAAACTCTTCCGCATGTTTTGCTGGACACCTTAACAAACGTAGTGGAAATAATAAATGTTATCCACGGTAGTGCGACACATACAATTCTCAAAGAGTTGTGCAATGAATTTTGAGCAAATTCGACGTATTTTTATTGCACACGGAAGTTCGTTGGTTATCACGAGGCATGATGTTGCACCGAGTGATCGAGCTTCGAGAAGAAATTGCAAGGTTTCTTGAAAGGAAGGAGCTGCATAAGGGTAAGATGAACGGGTTACACGTCATGATAACAGGCAACGTAGTTACTTCCAAACCAGCATATCTTGCAGATTTTTCGGAGAAATAAACGCACTGAACTTCAGCTTGCTAGGAAATATGGTTAATATTTTAACTGCTCAGGATAAGGATGCCAGTCTTCTTTCTTAAAATGCCGCTTCACCAACGCAGAGAAACAGTTGACAATGTGTCGATGTTTCCAAAGCTATCAATGGCGCTCGCTGGAAAAAATGAAATATGCGCTTCCACAGATGATATAACTTGCCACTTGTCATCCATCTTGCCATCCGCAAATATTTTCCTGATTTGGAAAATCGCCAAGTAAATACCTGGGAGCTAAGACCCTTTTCAGTGGATGAGAAAATCTTTCCGGATACCACCATCGAAGCCGAAGCTCAATTTAGGAATGTGCGAGGATAACGAATTAAAAACATATTTCCATAGCACACCACTGTTAACATTTTGGATAAAGGTAGGTGGTGAGTATCCACTGCTATGGGAAAGTGCATTGAGAATATTTATCCCATTTGCGACAACTTATAGATGTGAAATTGGATTTTCGCCAATGGTTTCAATGAAAACAAAAGCAAGCAGTTGAATGAACCTCGAGCACGACTTCCGATGTGCATTAGCAGAAACTGAACCAGATTTACCCGAATTTGTTAATACTAAGCAATATCAACAGTCCCATTGATGTATATCGCCTCTTGATTATATCTAACATTGTATAAACCACTGTTTTCTTTCTCTTACTGAGCGAGAGTTATTCCAAATAGCTATCGGTTCCTATAATTAGAAGTAAACAGCGCGATAGTTATTCGTTAGATAGCGTTTGAAACGGACATTGGGGGTCTGGTTGATTAAAGCAAACACCATTTTTGAGAGCTACAAAAATGTTAAGAATCGCCAGTGTACAGCAGCATGCGTTAAGGATAAGTGTGTTATCGCTTTTTAACCGCACCATCAAAGTCGCGTCCAGAGCATCAGCAAAAATACGCTGAGCGCGGTATTTTATGAAAGCAACTCATGGATTTTCTTCGCACTACAACGGGGATCTCGTTTATTTGCATGATTGAAATTAATTGCATAGGGTAATTATTTGCCGTAATGTAAAGAAAAAATGCAGCGGTTGCTAACTGATTGGCTTTAGAAAGTTTGGGGGTAACTGCTGAAAGTTAACCCGCTTTGGGAATAACGGTCTCAAAAAGGTTGGGAACCCCATACTCTAGGCCAAACACAATATTTGATGGGATATGCTCATCTAGCTTGAAAGGGTGCATTAGCAAATGAGATGCCACCGTCGACAGGAAACTTGAGTGTTAGTGGTAATCTAAGGGGAACATTGAGGACGTACTTATAGTCCACGTAAAATATGAAACGCAGCTTTTAGCATGTAGGGCGGCTTCCTGCTTTCTTATGATGCCTAAAGCTTCTCTTATCGAAGCATCATGAATATTCAAAGCTACAAATTGCCCTGCGTAGCTGATAGTTTAATGGATCAATGGATTTATCACGGATAAGAGGTAAACACATAACAATTTGCGTAAGTGAAATGTGAGACTAAGTTTAAGTGTCTATAGAAAATAACGTTTAGCAGTGGACTCGCCGCCAAATTCACGCGCACACATATATTAATTAGTTATTTCTTGTCCCGGTAGACTGAATTAAATGAAGTATTACAGGTGGTGTACTGCTTCATCTGGTTCAGTTTTGAAGTAAGTAAACATAGAAGCGTAGATTACAGAATGAGAAGTTTAGTTCTACGGCAGGGATGCATGAAAGCGGAAAGGTCCTGGTGGTTCTCTTATATGACTAACATCAAATGGTGGCTTCGCGATAAGGTAATGTGGCCAAAGTTCGTGACGTTGTTCTTAAGCATTCGAGATCGTCCCGTGTCAGATCTCCAAGAAAGTATGCATGAAAAGTGCGTTAAAACCTCGTTCTCATAGTTGATTTTCCTAGGTACTATGGTGGAGTATGGTTATTTTTCTAAAAGTTACCGGGGTCAACTTAGTTATGTTTTGTTCCGAGCACTCATGAGCCCAGTTGAGGACTCCTTGCTGGAACATGTCGTCGTCTAATCAATTGATTGCCCGCCAAATCTTGAGATCTTCCTCCCATATTAGGAAGTTGGATATGAGAAGTTCCATGAGGGCATTTATGAACATTATGGATAACCGTAGTCCTTGTACCGTGCCTTGATGGACACCGCAATGCATCTCCATTCCGTCAAACAAGAAGCCACGAACTCTCACATTGAAGCGGTACTTGAGTACGAATGCACCTATGCAGCACATGATTCGGTCGCCGGGAATATTAGTGCTCATAGACAAGTATAGAACTAACAGCTACTAAAGAACAACACATCAATCGCTCTAAAGAAAAAAGCATAGCAGATGTTACGTGCCCCTTAAGGTGTCGCAATAATCCACTCTATGCCAGTAAGGCAATATGCTTAATGAATAAGCAGGGCGCTTAGCTGATATTGTCTAGGATTACGGAGGTTTCATCGCTTTATTTAACCGATAGTGGCATAGCATAAACTAATATTTATACACACAAAGACGACAACGTATATTTTCAAACTGGATTCTTTGTGACTCTCGATACATTTTGGTGGAAATGCGCCATGGCTATGTGTTACCTATGAATGCACTTGTATATATCCAAGTCAGTAGGCACTAAAGAACGCAGTTTTGGGTCTTTATAGTGTTAAATTATTCTGCGCCTTGCGCAGAGGAAGCAGACACATTATTCAAGGAGTACTGCTTAATAATCCAAAAAATATTTTCTATTAGGATTTGTTGTATTATTATAAACACTTTTGTCTTGTGAGGGTGCCGATCAAGATTCAGACAGTTATCATGACGGGCTAATGGCCCGCCATTCACATAACTGTCACGAGATATCAGTTGTTTCACCGGTGATCCGACACATCAGATGAGAGCGCTTTATGCACAGAAGCATGACAATGCTCCACTACTCTCAGACATTTATGAAAACATAAAGAGTAAAGATACTCCTTCCACAGCCCTAGAGAGATAAATGTCACATTGCTAATTCGAAAATGTCAGTCGATGATCATGCCTAGCGATTGCATCCAAAATCTGGCGTAACAAAAATAAATGTTCCGACGTGACAAGATTGCGTGAAAAAGTAAGACAATGTTGATTATACTTTGTAATGACTCTCCTATCAGGTGTTCCAAGTTACCCCTTTTCTATTGATAACAACACGTAAAAAACCTTGAAACCGTAACAAAAAATAAATATCTCAGTCGGGATGATGCCAATATCACAATCATTTCTAAGGTGTTCAGCAAAACAATCATGAATTTGTGCAGTACAAATATTAGTTAAGAGAAACGATGATGTAAGGACAATGTAAGTATCAGTCATCGGAATATTTCTTCTAAATGTGTATCAGTAAATCTCGCGGACCGGATATAGTTCATCGTCGTAACATAAGTGATGGCCAAAACTATTTTATCGTTTATGACATTATAATATATTTATCTAGGTTGAATAGAAAAATGACGGAAACGATTGCCAATATGATACCGCAGTAAGTAGCATACTTGAATAGTCAAACTATGCGTGTCAAATGAACATATACAAATGAATAATGTTTCAGAACGCGCGAAATGGCATTTGCTTGACAAGTCTCGTAGGAAGAACTTTTTAACTGATAGGAAAACAGCCGTAAACATAAAAACAAAGATTAATTCATGGTCAAGCTTTTTAATGTATTTGGCTAATGTTTGGCTGATGTTCGAAGCAACGCAGGCAGATTGTTGGTTATCTAGAAAAGTGACTGCGTGAGAAAGGAAGAACCGACGTCTTGCAGTGTATTTCCTGATGTACAGTACATTACAAGGGTCAATTATGCAAAATATATATGCAAAGATTAAAGGTATAATAGACCCTCTTATAAAATGCCGTTGGACAAATAACAAGTCTACCTCTGAGTCGCGGAAAAATCTCTGGGACGCTTGATTACTGAACCGGCCGACGTCACCGTCTCTCACATCACGACACAAGCATCAATTTCGAAGTATTTTGCTCGCTTATGTTTCCACCATGAATCTTCAGATAGATCCTAACCAATGCTCGATTTAATTTGGCTTTTCGTCTCTATTATAACCACGGTGCAATAATTACGGCAAAATTTCATCTTAGCTGATGTCCTCCATCCAACATAATGTTGATGGGTCCGAGATACTATTGCTTTCGTTGAACATGCTTATCTTTTGCTGGAATGAAGTCACTCCTCAAATCAATGGACAACCTTACTTTAAACCCATGTCACCAATCTCGACCACATTAAAAGTTCGAACGTTACAGACAACTTCTTCATACTCGCTTATTTGCTAGCTTATTCAACCATTGGTCAAGAAGTGTGATGAAATTTACCAATTCATTGAAACAGTTAGATTGTCTTTGCATGGCTTCCTTGACAAGCGATCGTGCGCAGCATATAAGCTGCATTATCTTCACCACATAGCAGACTCTTGTGACTGCGGATATGCAGCGGTGATACTTTTACGTGCAAATGACTTGCATCGAACGCATCTTTTACTGCTCATGAAAAACCAGCTTCTTTAGGAGCTTAGAACCTACTAACAAGTTGGCTCATATCACACTTGATCGCTCGACCATGTTTAGTCATTTTAGGTGAACATAAAATGTCGCAGCGAGCAGCAACAGTGGCTTTATCCAACGAAGTTCAGTGGACATATTCCGTTCATAATTTATAATAAAATGTTTACGTATTTTGAACTAGTTAGACCAGTTGCTTTAGCGGATAATATAATGATCACTTAGAGGTACCGAAGAGTTGAGCATCAAAGAAATTTACAAGTACTTCAGGATGACTGACCCACAGAAGTAGAGGGTGATACTGTTTCGGCGAAGGATGCAACTAACTTGCATCGCAGTTATTTGATGCCTGGAAAATCCATCAAAATCAACGACGGCCACCTATGTGTACAACTGTGTACAGGTAAATTCAGACTCAGGTATTTCAGTAATTGTAATATTTTACCGGCGGTCGATTATTACGTAGCACAGGCCAGACAATATTTTGATCATATATTCTGGCAGATCCTCAGAATCCTAACCAGAATGGAATACATTAAATCCATCACCTATCCCATTCAAAGAATTCTCAATATGGTGTTAAAATATAAGAAGAATTAAGCTAACGATTTTGGTAGAATATACACAAGTAGTCCATAAATAGAAAGGTAAGCCACTGTCTATTGGCTCAAAAGACATTCACAGCTGGTAATTTCAGAAAGCTTTAAAAACAACCTCTTGGTAAATTTTGTGGGCAGCGCTTCATTTTTGGCACAAAACTTTCGTCAGGCCGAGTGGATCTGGCGAACTGGAATGATTATCGCAACGAACGTGATGTAGGCAGAGGATCAATCGCATTACAATTCAACGCATCACACCGAATAGTGCATGGAGTGGTCAAAAGTGGTCCGGCTCACAAGGTCAAACACGTAAGTCCCGTAAACGATGGATGCAGGGATGAAGTGGTCTCATTCACTGCCCCCGATACGTTCACCGGCGCTCCTCAGACTGATTGAATAAAGGCAGCTCGCCAAATGCTCGAAAGCTCTACTCCGTACATTCTGTTCATGCAGCTGTTCACTTAGCTACTCTCACTTTCCTCAGCAGTCAGCCTCTGGGCAGTTGATCACAACACCTTTACAAATATTTCGAGGTTATCCAAGTCGATCTAATGACAAGTAACTATGGATTGTATCGCTACTGCCTAATTCCATAGTAGAGCCCTATAATAATTGGTATACCTCAGCTAGGTGAGGCAAACCTCAGCTAAAGTGGAGCGATCATAGTTACAAAGAAAATGCAGAATGGTCTCGCAGAATTGCTGTACAAATACACTTACTTTTCCAATTCCCTTGCTATTTGTGCCAACGATTGCGTTTTAACATTCGTCGGAATTCATGACAGTTGCAAAACTTTCAGATAGTTTTAGCCAATGATTGGGAAAAGAAAGCAAACTAACTAACTTTTAGGAGGTGAGTGACAATATGTACATGGAAAATTCAATTTAAACATTCATAACATTTGGGAGAACAATAAGTTATAAATAGTGAAATTGTGTGAAGGAACGTGATAAGACATGGTAAAACTGATAATGGCACCAATCCTGAAAAGTAATTCATTTAGAACTAACGACGTACTTCACGCAAGAGATAAGATGTAACAACACAGAGCAAGTTAAATTGCGTACATATTCAACCTCGTTTTTCGGTGGTCGTGTTACGTGTGTTTTATGTTCTGCTAGTTCATGCCTCGTGGAACCTATGCCATCTAAAATATGCCGAACGGATACATCGGGTTTATGTATCTTCAGTAAGCTATACACTTGATGGAAAAGAGGACTTCGGGCATATATTGTATCGAACTCCCGGTACCATACCCATCCTAGACGGGTTCTCTCGGACTGACAAGCTTTTATGCAGAAGCATGTTTTGCCTACAAAATATATTAAATGTTGTTCAAATCTCTCCGAAATCGTGGGTTCTCGATCGGTACCAAGTATTTTTCACGATGTTTATTTACAGTTAGATTGGCTTTAGGTACAAATATTTAAGCAAAATATAATATTGCTGTTCCATTTGATTTGCCAAAATCTGCTGCAATGTAACTATATTAAAACGTTAGACAGTTGAGCTCTGCGAGCGTCACTATTAAGGCGGTACCTCGGTCAAACCAAGCTTCACGTTGAACAAGTAGTTAACTTATAATATGATAGGTATATTGTCCGCTGGAACACGAAACCTATGACAGGCTGGTTGCGTGACAGCGAAATTGTGCTTCGTGAAGAGCTCGAAAGACACCACAAACCGGAACATGATAATAAAACAATTTCTAAGAAGATAGTCTAATGAGGTGTAGTAAGAGACCGAATAATATAATGTCCATTGTTGGGTACAGGTTGACATTGGTGCTCACATTGTGAGAAACCTAGAGTTAAGAACACAGTTTTCTCTGAGTAACCATAATTGCCCATTTTCATGTTATTTGACCAACATTATTTCTATTTTCTGCGAAGGTCTTCGTAAAGGGTGCTTGGCATATAATTGCTTTAGTCTTCTCAAATTTATTTCCGGTACACATGCAACTACATTCTTCAGGCGTCGTCCTTTGTGAAAATTCGTAATACACGGTATCGCATTCTGTAGTTTTTAGGTTGAAGCCAACATTTATCCTTGCAGATATTAAAGTCACTAGCGATTATGTGACAGCGCACATTCATTTTTACCT
>CALYDF020000748.1:0-25742 GCA_944474145.2 Dicrocoelium dendriticum | reverse complement strand
GATGCGAATGACGAAGCCTAAAGCCTAACAGCTAAGTCACCGGGCGTAATAGAGTGGTTCCATGTGCATTCATAATCTTTTAAATGGTCCCGTTTTGTGAAACGCTTGTGCTTTTCAGACTGGTGTGAAGCAACGGCCAGGAGTGCCTGTGTCCGATTCGTACGTTGTTATTTGTATTCCATTAGGGGACAACTAGGCTTGACTCGTCAGACTTCCCTTGGAACGGACTTTTGGTTTATTACGACAGTTAGTATTTGGACGGTGATACATTTTGCAATCCGTCACGACGTTTGACAAATTCCGTCGCAGTCACAGTGTTCCTGAACTGATGGAGTACGCGACAACTGCGGTGCTAGCCACGTGAGCTTAAGAAGCCAATTTTACTCTTCTGCGCATCAGCACATCCGGAATGCAACGAAAATGAGCAGGCAGGTGGAAGAAGTAATCAGCAGGCTCACCGGAACACAGCTATTTTTGTCTTTGGTTTCAAACATCATATAAACTGCTACAGTGATATTAAAACATAAGGTAATGTAACGCGGTCGTGTGGCTGACTTCCCTGGAGTTGTGACCGGAGATAATGCAGTAGAAACTTTATAATACATATAATATATATATATATGTGAATGAAATGGCAAGCATCTAAACTCCCTACATACGCAGCAGATGCCAAATATACGCACCCATTATTTCTGTAATTTCTTCACATGACCAGATAAGCTCGGCGCCAAGTCAACCACAATGTTTCCTTGAGACAACACTCTCCTTTTATAAGGCATACTGGCGATTGCGGACGGCATATTACCCCTACCCGCAAGGTTATTAACAAAGGCCTCGTTCAAAAAGCTTCCACACATATTTACAGCACAAATAATCCGCAAATACAATGACTCACACAACAGTGACGCGAACGCTGATTCCACCTTTTCTAGTATGTTTTCATTACTTCTGATTGAGGCCAAATAGATTATCAACAAGCGGTATTTCCTAAGCATGTCTGCACATGTAAACAAGCTGCAGTCAATCCTCGCCACCGAAACGTGGTACCCCGCTGATATATTAGACGGTAACCTAATTATTTCACCCATTTAACACGTTTTTCGTAAAGATCGCTGTAAAATGTAAGGTTGAGTATGCCTCAAGCAAATCTAACACTTATGTACACCTGAACGTTTTGAACATCCACCGCTTGCAAATCACCCTGAATCTCTCTGTTCCTCTGTCTCAGGAGTCTCGGTTTACTTGCATCTAGCCGCAATATGCCAAATTCATCAACCATGAATGTTGTCCGCATCACCTAAGCATTCGTTATTGCATGGCAATTGATGCACAAACAAAGAATAATTGTAGGTGATTTAAGCATACCGAAGATGCACTGGTCTTTTCAGTTCTTATTATTTATACACAGCCTTCGTTTATTCTGTCACAGCTGGTTGGACACAGTGGATTACAATATCAACTATGTTGATGAACAAGTTAGACGTGCTGTGTACATTGGGTATGGCCAATGTACAGAGAGACGTTACAGAGAACATCCCTCGAAGCGGCGGCAACATCATTCTTTTAAGGTTCACTGTTAAGTGGCCACCAACCAATACCTCCTACCTACTACACCAGCCGCAGTATTAACTAGAAACCCTTCCGTCAAATAATCCGGTCAAGCGACTGGGATGCCTTCTTTCTCTCCAACAATACATGCATAGCCGTGGAGCACTTTTACTAGTAGTTTCAGCAAGCCACGTACGACGGCACTGCTATCGAGCTAGCAGTCGCTGCAGTCGCATAGCAAAACGATCCTGAGGTTTATCAATTATGTAGATCCACTTTAGTTAATATGCGAGCTGCCTTGTTGAAGAAGTTGAAACACTTATTAATAGACCCATCAGACTTCAAAATGGAGAGCGCCTTGCGAAACGTGTAAAGAAGAAAAGCTGAAAGCAATATGCCCGGTGCTACTGAAATTCGAAAACACAACAAGTGCTAGATGGTTAATACGGAATATGTCAGTTTTAAAAGCGACAACCAAACTAGAATCATTTTATAGGATCAGATATGACACTACTTGAGCCTATACATAAGTCTGTTCCAAAGAAACAGTGTAAAGCACCTGACCACTCGAAAAGCGACTTTCGAACTGTATAAGGAGAACCACACGAATGTTCTCAGTGCAGGTGTCCAAGATGACTCCGCAACTGCGGCAGACTGCCCACTAACACAACCGATCTTTAGTAACACAGTCACTTCCATCCAGAAATATAATAATATCAAAATAATACTACTCTGACGGAATTAGTGGTAACTCCGATAGTATCCACAGATCGACATGTAGGCCGCTCAGGTATCCAGCCTACAGTTGCCACAGATAGCGCAAGTCTAGACAACATGATCAGCACCAGCGCCACACAGGATACACACTGGAAGTTAATGAATGGCAAGAAAATTCTTAGCTCCGTTGACACCAGCGGCAGCTTTAACAGCAACAACGAAGCCATTTGCATTAACTCGACTAAGCCAAGGAAGTCGGCACCTCACAGCACCCTCAGCGTTTAACAACAATGGTAGGTTTCCAGCAGAAGATTTATTAAAATGTCTTACAGAATACTCCAATTTAAAAGGGAGATTATTAACAGCAATTACGCAATTACACAAAGACGAGTCGATTATCCCTGCTTTGTGAATCCGTGGCCAAGCTTCCTTCCTATTTGTCCTATGTAGTATTTATCACAGTCTCGGCAGCAAATCTTGTAGGTTACACCAGATGTCTCCTACTGGCTGTCTATTATCCAGTTTGAACAGTTTGTTTCGAGCTGTTTATCTTAATTGGTGGACAACTTTGAGTTCCAAGTGCAACAGAAATATCGCTGCCATTTCAGCGATTCCGTTGACGTTAGTCATCCCGAAAGTATTTTCCTCTTTGAATTTGTTGTGGTGTGTTGTGTTGCCTTATTTGGAGCCAAACAACGCAGAAGGAAGCTTTTAGTGTACGAATTCCATTTGCATAATCTGTAGCGACGGTCTTCCTCTGCCTGCCTCAGCTGCTGTGTTCTACCATTCGATCGTGCCATTTTGAAAATTTTAACCAACAATCTGCGTTGTAGACTGCCGGATGATTGCTGTTGTACTTGAGGATCTGGCCGGTATGCGCTGCTTTTTGTTAGACCGTGGTTTCTAGTAGTCCCGAACCAGCCCTATGTATGAGAACATCTAAAATGGCAACTGCACATTGTTTTTGTCCTCACTCCTGAATTGAATGCCGTCAAACACACCGTTGATTAGCCAATGTGTCTCCTCAAAGTTGGAGCGTTTGCGGATGACGAAAGTGTCACCTACGTAGCGCACACAAAGTTTCGGTTTTGCAAGTGGGAGCGCTAGCTGTTCTAGTGTCTGTATCATTACTTAGGCTACCAGTCCAGAGATCATCGATCCCATTGGTGTGCCTCTTATCCGCTGGTAGATTTGGCCGTTAAAGGTGAAATGTGTTGTTAGACAGAATCCCAGCAACTCCATCTTCGTCCAGCGTCGATGGTACTCCTTGCACCGGAAGCTGCATGTTGCTCCAGTAGAGCAGCCAATGTTTGTTTCGCAAAGTTGATGTCAAGGGAATTGGACATCACAGTCAATCAGATGTTTTAGCCGTCTCTAAAGCCATTTTGCTAGTCTTTAGTTTGGTGCTCCAAATTGCGACACGATTGGACAGAGGGGCATTTCGCATTTGTGTACTTTTGGTAGGTGGTCGAAGCATGCTAGTGTGGAAGGTTACGTTTTCATCAAGTTATGTTCCAATTTTGTGATTCTCCGCATTTGTTTTAGTTTTAGCCGAGTACGGTTGATGTCGCCTTCTAAGCGTTTTGTCAATCCTTCGTTAATCGGTTGCTACTTGTTGGCATCATCATCATCATCATCATCATTATAACCGTCAGCCAAAGTTGGGAAACACCTCAGGTACTGTGCCGCAATATATACAGAAAAAGGAAAATAAATACAACAGCTGCATACTAGCTGAGCTACCAGCAACGAATAAGCATCGTTCCGGTAAGCTACCAGCCAGCTTCTAGGCAAAAAGAAAAATTATTATGTTTTACGCTATGAAATGAGATCGTAGGTGGAGGGGGAGGATAAAGGGATGGGGCAGGTCAAAGAAACGCACAGCAGGAACGCCACTGAGGTCGGCTGCTTGACATGTCAGCAAGTATACCCAGCCAAACTTGTTCACCGTCTTTTGGACCCCAACCAGGGAGCCATGACGCTCCAACCTAGGCCAGTTCCGAAGTGAGTGTCTTCATTCCTTTGGACCAAGTCATCGCTTGGCCGCCCCTCCTCTTCTTCTATCCACATCCCCGGTGAGCAAACAACGCAGGTCGTCGAAGTCTGTGGGCTGGCATGCGCAGCATATGGCCGAGCCATCGGAGCCTGGTGCATGAAATGACGGTGCTGAGCGGTTCAGATTCTTTTCCTGTGCCGTAAACAAGGCGTAAAACACGCTTGTTACTCAAGTGGTGTTCCCACCAGATGTGAACCAAACTGCGAAGGCACCGATGGTCGAACGTAGCTAGCTTCTTCATGTCTGCTTGTCTTACAGGAATCGCTGAGCAGATGTTATGCCTTCATCGTGTAATCGGTTTTGTCCATTAGGACCGTTAGGCGTCCTTTGTCGGCCGGCAGTATAATTGTGCTCTTATCCTTGTTGATTTTCAGCAGAGCTTTTTGTAACCGTAATACTGCATATATTGGTCTGAAAGTCATAAAATTGAAACCAGTTTGATAAATACTACATGGAACAAACAGGAAGAAAGCTTGGCATACGGCTATATGAACATAGTCTAGCAATCCGCCGCCATGATCAAAACTCCCTGATATCCGTGCATAAGGATGCCGAAGGCCACCAGTTGGACATAGAACTCACCGAGATACTCGGATGCTCCACAAGCCGGAAAGCACGTGAGTTTAGTGGGGCCTAATTTTCAAAGCAGAACTCGATCAATAAGCACATGGATCTCGTTCAGGTCGGAGAGCAATTCAGCACCCATATCAGCAGAGGGATTTGGTATTGACCAATTGAGATTAAAGATTATGTTCTACCACTCTCAACTGAAAGTCAGAGCATGTATAGATATATTCCAAGTACCATCAACTATGACGAACGATTCGATGTACCTCATGGATCAACCGGACATTAAGCTGGTCTGAAGGAAAGCGTGAGTGTATCCTTGGGATTCAGGCGACTATCTTGCGCTGGACAGATGGAATGTTGTGAGAAGCTACCAGCATTCTCGGTAATTGGAATAAACCAGCATATAAAACTTGTGCGGATACTGTGGCAACACAAGCTATTAAATTGAATGAGAGCACTCAACAAACTAAAGGGTTGGGTGCGTTGGGAACTATCCCACCTCTGACTATCAGAAAGCCATCTTGACAACCGGAGCAGTAGCATCACAGACTCGGATACAGGCACCATCACACGTGGCATGCACGGGGCATCATTCATTTGACCAGTGTTCTCGCTCCAATAGTTGGACGGTGCCGAAAACGTACTGACCGTTTTTGGAAAAGCCTTATGCGAACCGTGTCAAAAAGCTAAATATAGGTCTGCAGATTGAGGACACCGCTTCAATTGCGGACTCAACCCCCCACGCTCACGAAGCTAAGATTAGCCAATCGGCTTCACGGATCGCATCAAACCACTGAAAAGCCTCAAAGGTTGATAATCAATTTATGCATCAGCCCTTCCAATACATTTGGAAGCGACTGAGAATCCATAAATAAAGGACGTTTTGTAACCAGAATCTGTTTGCTAAAGGCTTGTATTATAGCCGTGTTTTGCCGTAGCCCGAAATTCTTGTGTCAATGGTTTAACTTAGCTCCAATAAAAGCCTTCACAAAACTTGTTTGTACCATGGTGTGGCAAAATGTAACGTCATCTTCTCTAGGACAAGCAGAGTTATCAACACTAACATGTATCCAACATCAAAAGGAAGCTGGTCCTTTGTGAATCACCTCCCTGCTTCTTAATACAGTTAACGTTTCTCTCAATAACAATGTTCCAATTTTGCATAGAAGCATGTATCCCTGTCTCATAAAATTCCGTTGACTGTCCTTTGAGACAGTTATTTACTACCTTTTTCACTTCATCGTCACTGAAACAATGTCTGCCACTCAAATCCTATTTCATGGCGCGATAGGAATGATATTATGCACTCGCTAAATCTGAACTGTATGGATGATTTGGTAAAATTGCCTACCCAAATGAGGCGATTGTCTCCCTTATCTTCATGCTTGTGTGTGATAGATCGTTGTCGTGTAGCAGAAGGCCTTCTCGATTGGCAAGTTAGGTCTCACTCATCGCATTATTGATCTGAGACTCCTCAGAATCTCAATGTGGACCACAGTGTTTACTTTACTGCACTAAAATATTCAACGGGATGATACCTTCAAGATCCCATAAGTGTGTCGGCATGATTTTTCCAGCTGACTTCTGTGAATTGAACGTTTATGGTTATAATGAGGTAGAGGAGCGCCATTATACGCACAGCTTTTTGATCCCGGCTCATAATAACCACCCCATATTACATCACCTGTTAAAACAAGTTAAAAGAACGCATTAACTCGGACAGACTACGAGATGTTTAATGCAGGTACCGATTCTGTCAATAAGGTGCTCGTTAGTGAGCTTTGTATTAGAAAACCTTCGCAATTCTACTCAGCTGAACTAAAACTATAGACTTAGATTTGTAGAAAAAAGAGAGGATTAAAATTCACGCACAATTATATGCCTCGACGGGGAATCAAACCCAAGTCCACGAATTTCCGGTCCGCTGATCTACCACTGAGCTACCGAGGGCTGACGATTAGGTGCGATAATTTTAACACATGTACTAAGCTTGGTGCGCGACGTATTGCCAATGGGCTCACAGTACCTGTCCTGGTGTTGCAGACCGGCTCACTCACCTGTCACTTCCCAATGGGCTGAAGTACCTGTCCATCGCATGTCCAATGAGCGATAGTAGAATAATGTTGGATGCTTGTGAGTACGGTAAAGATTGTAGAGATTTGAAGTCAAGATAAATTTTACGCACACTAATATGCCTCGACGGGGAATCGAACCCCGGTCCACGAATTTCCGGTTTGCTGCTCTACCAACGAGCTAACGAGGGCTGACGATTGGTGCGAAAATTTTAATACTTGATTACTGCTTGGTGCGCGACGTATTGCCAATGGGCTCACAGTACCTGTCCTGGTGTTGCAGATTGGTTCCCTCACCTGTCACTTCCCAATGGGCTGAAGTACCTGTCCTTCGAATGACCGATGTGCGATTGTAGATTAATGTTGGACCGGGGTTGGATTCCCCGTCGAGGTATATTATTGTGCGTGAATTATAAACCTGACTCCTAGTTATACAAATGTTACCCTACATACCAACATCCAAAATTAATCCACTATCGCCCATTGGACATTCTAAGTACAGGTACTTCAACCTATTGAGAAGTGACGGTTGACTGAGCCAGTTTGCAACACCAGGACAGGTACTGACCCCATTGGCAATACGTCGCGCACCAAGCAGAAGTCAAGTGTTACAATTTGCGCAACTGATTGTCAGCGCGCGGTAGCTCATTCGTAAAGAAGAGCAACGGAAATTCGTGGACCGGGGTTCGATTCCCCCTCGAGTCATCTTATTTTGCGTGAATTTTAATCCTGACTTCTACTTCTACAAAATTTACCCTACTCACAAACATCCAAAGTTTATCTACTATGGCACGCTGGCCGTTCGGGGGATAGATACTTCAGCCCATTGGGAAGTGACGGGTGAGGGAGCCAATCTGCAACACCGGGACAGGTATTGTGAGCCCATTGGCAAGCAGAAGTCATGTGTTACAATTTGCGCACCTAATCGTCAGCCCTCTGTAGCTCAGTGGTAGATCAGCGGACCGGAAATTCGTGGACCTTGGTTCGATTCCCCGTCGAGGCATATTATTGTGCGTGAATTTTAATCCTGACTTCTATCATATAAGTCTTTACCCTACTCACAAACCTTCAACATTCATCTGCTGTCACTTATTGTACATTCGAAGTAAAGGTACTTCAGCCCATTGGGAAGTGACAGGTGAATGAATCAGTCTGCAACACCAGGACAGGTACTGTGAGCTTATTGACAATACGTCACGCACCAAGCAAAAGTCATGTGTTAAAATTATCGCACCTTATCGTCAGCCCTCGGTAGCTCAGTGGTAGAGCAGCGGACGGAAATTCGTGGACCGGGGTTCGATTCCCCGTCGAGGCATATAATTGTGCGTGAATTTTATTCCTGACTTCTACTTTCTACAAACTTTACCCTACTCACAAACATCCAATATTAATCTACTATCGCACATTGGACATTCGAAGTACAGGTACTTCAGTCCATTGGGAAGTGACGGGTGAGTGTGCCAATCGTATAAGCATTGTGCATGTGCTCAGAGTTATTCCTCAGTTAATAAATGAATTTCGTGTTATTCGAAAACCGGCGTTGTTTAGAAGTGATGTTAATTATGGGATCTATTTGCTGTGCTTGGCTTGTGGTTTGTGAGTTGCATGGAAATTAGTTAAACTACTGCGTGTTAATCCAGTATGTTTCCGTACCGCCCAGCCCCAATGTACCACCGGCAATATATTCGATTAGAAACGGAACGTGTATAGGAATTATCGGGTCAAATCTGTAATTCAGGCAAAATGACAGCGTGATCCGTTGAAGCAAATGTCTGCTAATCTGAAATTAAGTAGCTCACAAAGATCCACGTTAAATTTTTGAGTTAAAGCGATTCCGTGTCAAAGTTGGTTGTTTTCCTGCTGATTAGCCGTATGCCATACCGAGGCATAGGTTCTCGCATGGTGCCTATTCTCACTAATGGAGAAATGTCACAAAACAACTCATAATTGTAACGCAAGCATCATTGCTGGCGTTAGGAGACTATACCACAAGTCTCTGTATCAATTCGCGTCTAGCAACCGTTGTGCCTCGTTTATTGTTATACCTTAACAGAGCACTTGCAGTATGCATATTAGCGAAGCGAAGAATGACCTCAACAATTTCATATGAAAGGATGGTATTGAAAGCCTGAACTTGGTTTTGATTACGTCTAGCATTGTGTTAAATGCAAGAAAGAATCTTTAGAAGATTTTGGTCAAAAGTACGTTAAAGCCGGTGTCCCAATTAATTTAGAGCTTCTCATTACACTGCTTTTGATAATGCAAGTGACTCCGCTTTCATCGCCGTCGACCCTATTTCCAGATTCCGCATCAGAAGGTGTCAATTAACGTAGGTCAATTTCCGGTGCATCATTTTTATTACTCGCGTTGACTATTCTATCCTTGTCGTGACAATCTCTACTTCCGTCGGCATTTGATACTTCTCTCGACATCAGCATATGTAGAAATGTATGTTCATCAAATATACAGTGGTACCGTTGAAAATAGTGACAGCTGGGCGAGAAAGCCGATTGCCAACGCTGGCGCGTTTGCCACCAATCGTGCTTTGGAATGACCCTGCAAGCGTGTTACCACGGCCCATCCGAAAGCTGATGAAATCGCGCATCAGACCAGGCGTGTCGCCAAGACCTGACCGGAACCTGATGAAAAGTATGTGTGGAGCGTGGGAGTACAGTCAAATCTGCATTGGGATACCGACATATAAATATGAGCGTGCTTTGCCCTAATACAACTCTGGTCTGCTGAGTATTCTTGTCTTCCTTCCGGTCGGGTTTGCCAAGGCGCAGATTTGGCAGCAGGCGTGAATCAACCGGTCGATTGCAAGGCAGCGTTATAACAGTGGCGACGCGAGTACAACCGAACCCAGAAATGGCAATTAGCTTTGAACGATTGCAGATGCTGTTGCAGCAACAACAGGCGCAGTTTGAAGCATCCCAGTCCAAGCTGATCGAGATGCTAATTCAGAAGATGACAGTGCAGTCAAGCCCAAGTTTACGGACAACGAAGGTTCTCCCTCACCAGAAACCCTGACTCAGCAGATCAGTGAGTTCCATTACGACGCTGATGCCGTCATAACATTTGTTTCTTGGTTCCACAAGTATGAAGATGTGTTCCGGGATGATTTTGCCAACCTTCTAGCGGAAAAAATGATTCGTCTAATGCGGCGGAAGCTGGGTGCTGCCGAACACGAGAAGTTCACCAATTTTATCTTACAAAAAAGGGTACTTATTTGTCCTTCGACGAAGTGGTTGCAGTCCTGTCCCAGATTTTCGGAGAGCAGATATCTTTGTTCAACATCCGGTACAAGTGTCTGAGAATAACAAAAAAAGAAGACGAAAACTGGGTCAACTATTCCAGCCTTGTGAATCAAGAGTGCGAACGGTCACAACTACACAAGATGACAAGTGATTAGTTTAATTGTCTCTTATACGTTGGTGGCCTATAAGCATCCAAAGACGCCGAAATTCCAACAAGAATACTGAACAAAATTAAGCAGAATCCGGATGTCACATTGCAGCAAGTGACCGGTGCGTACCAACGTATGACGAATCTGAAACACGATAACGCAATGATTCAGCAGTTGTCCAACCAGAACGATCAAGATTTTGTTTGTGCAGTCAGCCGTACTCCCCAGAAAGAAGCTCCCCACGTGAGTCCACTGCATTCTAAACCTTCCACTGCATGTTGGTTTTGTAGAGAGTGGCATTTTGCACACGAGTACCCATACAAAACCCACACTTGCAACCGTTGAGGCAGAAAAGGGCATAAGGAGTCATGTTGCCTACGTCTCGTCTAATTTTGACCAAGAAGATGCGTAACAATGCCAGACCGTTCCGGCGTCCCAATTTGACCAGATCTATCACCACAACATTCAAAGTTGACGGGGCCAACAAGCGCAAATACACAATTGTGAAAATCAACTGCTTCCAAGTCAAGTTGCAAGTCGACAAGGCTTCTGATAACACCCAGATATCTCGCGACACTTGATGCATGCTGGGGCGACCGACACTCATACAAACAGACCACACGGCTTCAGGAGGAACGTTGAAATTGTTTGGTAAACTGAATTGTCAGGTAAACTTCCGCAATAAACAAATCCAGACGACATGTTTTGTGACAGACCAGCCGGGGTTATATTTGTTGGGGCTCGACTTGATGAATGAACTGAAACTGCTTGATCAATCAGTGAACAATATATGTCAGCCACATCAAGTCAATCTGCTGTCGCAAGTGTCACCGTCAAACCCGATGTTTCAAAATCAGATTGCCGAGTTAAAACGATGTCACGATGCATTGTTTCAACCTAGTCTCGGATGCTGCCAAATAACTGCTGCCGCATTGAACCTTAAACCAGGCACCAAGCCAGTCTTTAGACCACGAGGCCTGGTGGCCTACGCAACCCAGCCCTTAGTGGAAGGCGAGCTAAACTGGCTACAATCTGAACAGATACTCGAACGACTTCACTATTCCGAATGGGCAGCACCTATCCTGGTGGTAAAGAAAGGAAACACTAAAGTCCGTAGTTGTGCTGATTTCTCGACAGGTTTGAATTCTTTGTTGGAAGATCATCAGTATCCCCTGCCGGTACAAGAAGACTTGTTCAGCAAAATCAATGGGGGAGAGAAGGCTATCGCGCACGCAGCACGGTCACTAACGCCTGCTGAAAAGAACTATGGCCAGATAGAGAAGGAAGCGCTCGCAATTGTTTTCGCAATGAACGGTTCCATAAGATGCTGTATGACAGACATTTCACGCTCCTGACTGACCACAAGCCACTACTCTCGATACTCGGGTCAAATTAAGGAATTCCAGTTTTTACGGCAAACCGATTGCAACGATGGGCGACCATACTACTGGCCTATGATTTCAGTATACAGTACAAACCGACGTAACTAATCGGTCAAGCAGATGCCCTGTCTCGTCCTCATCAGTCCACACCCAAAGGAGAATGATGATTGTGTGATTGCAGCTATGAGTTTCGAATCAGAATCTCAACGAATCCTGGCTGATAATGTGAGAAGACTACCAGTAACAGCCGACACTATTCGTATGGAGACATCACGGTACAGAATCTTGGAGAAAGCGATGCAGTGTGTACGAACATGTTGGCCAAATGGAGGCATACCTATGGAGTTGCGGCCGTTCTACAATCGAGGTGGATGCCTGTCAGTAGTGGACACGTGTCTGATGTTTGGAGATCGAGTGGTGGTGCCAAGGAAATGGCAGTGGCAAATATTGCAGCACTTCCACACAGCGCACCCTGGTACCAGCCGCATTGAAGCTTTGGCAAGCAGCTTTGTTTACTGGCTTTAAATGGATTCGGATATTGAATGGTTTTGCCAACAGTATGAATCTTGTTAACTTACAGCGAAGGCCTCTCCAAAGTGTCAGTGGCAACCTTGGACTAAGGCAGAGAAACCGTGGCAACGAATACACTTAGCCTATGCAGGACCAATCAATGGTCAATATTATCTCGTTTTAGTTGACTTATTCACCAAGTGACCTGACGTGCTTCCGGTAAACAATCCGACTGCACAGCACATTGTCATCCAGCTGGAGAATCTGTTCCAATATTTCGGCCTGGCAGGGTGTTAGTGACAGAATGGAACACAATTTACCTCGATGTCTTTTTGCGAGTGGTGCAAGGAAAAGGGAATTCAGCAGATGCTCTCACCACCATATCATCCGCAATCAAACGGACAGGCGGAAAGATTCGTGGATACGTTCAAACGTGCACTGTGTAAAGCGAGACAAATAAGGGCTTCACAGGATGCAATTCAATCTTTCCTATGCATGTATCGTAATGCTCCGAATCCAAACTCCCCTGATGGGAAGCCCCCACAGAAGTACTATTTGGAAGAATGATTCTGACGTTTTTTGATAATATTTTGCCAAGAAGAACAGAAAAGCACGACAGCAGTCACCTGGAGGAAGATTGCAAAACCAAGCTCCGTAACTTCAATGTTGGTGACATGGTTTACGCCCGGGATTTTCGGAGGCCGATCGGAACTGTTATCGGCAGGAAAGTCAGACTTATCTACAAGGTGATGGTTGGATGTGAGAGATGGATTAGGCACATCAATCAGTTGAGACCGAATCATGGCAAAAACCAAGCTCCCTAAGAACCACCAGCTTTACATTAGGACATCCTACTAGACACGTTCGGGCTGGAAGCTGTGGGTCAGCAACCAGGTAAGACGAAACAAATGCCGCAGAAATCAGATGCACAATGCAGGCCGGCTCGGACGCGGAGAAGACCGCAACGACTGCAAATCGATCCCCGGGCGAAAAGACACGAACACAATCAGGTTCGAATGGTGTACAAGCTGACTCAATTCGGGAAGGGAGGTGGCAGCTGGGCGAGAAAACCGATTGCCTACGCTGGCGCGTTTGCCACCGATCGTGCTTTGGAAAGACCCTGCGAGCGTGTTACCACGGCCCAGCCGAAAGCTGATGAAATCGCGCATCAGACCAGGCGTGTCGCCAAGGCCTGAACGGAAGCTGATGAAATCGCGTCAGACATCACGAGCGTTGCCGTACGTTGCGTAGGCGGACCAAGACCGGAGTGCCCGAGCAACACGGTAAACTGGACAGATGGAGCGGACAAGTATGTGGGGAGCGTGGGCGTACAGTCAAATCCGCATTGGGGTACCGACATATAAATATGAGCGTGCTTTGCCCTAATACAACTCTGGTCTGCTGAGTATTCTTGTCTTCCTTCCGGTCGGGTTTGCCAAGGCGCAGATTTGTCAGCAAGCGTGAATAAATCGGTCGATGGCATGGCAGCGTTATAACAAATAGTTGTAAAAAAGGATATCTCAAATATATAGCGACGATAAATGTTATCTCATAACGGCTCGACTTCTGTACAGAATACACCAAACGGAGAAGACATTCAGTTTGTCGTATCCAGTCAACCTCAGCGAGCATCTATCGGGAAACCAATGGAATTGTCGGGAACACGGCTATCAAATGTGTACGAGTTTAAAATAATCTGTACACACAAGGTTAATTCAGTCTTATCTACCCTCTGCTTTACGTTTTTCTGACAACTCGTATTCCGCGAAGTAATTTCCCTGTGCTACTGCTGCACCTTCATCTTGGAGGTCCTCACCTACTTGTATAACACAAGGTTATCTCAGTGGTCGTCAGTTTTCAACGCCTTGTGACACTGTCATACTGACCGTAATATGACTAATTAACTAGATCAATGAGGCTGAAGTAGCTCTGCCGAAATGGACCACCTGCGCAAAGATCAACCTGGTAGGTGAGGGTGGATAATCTTGTATTAGTTTTCTGAGCTGCATAACAATGAAACTGACCATTTCCTTGGGTGTCATGTGCACAACTGTCAAAATAGCGAAACATTACCGGATATTGGCTTTCGCCACCTCATTCACCACTTGCTTTTTCCGTGCTCCAGCGCCATTTCTTGCTTTGACGAGACGATTGTCTGACAGTTTTCTATACGTGAAACTAGAGAACGTTTCCATTCTT
This sequence comes from Dicrocoelium dendriticum, assembly GCA_944474145.2. NCBI lineage: Eukaryota > Metazoa > Platyhelminthes > Trematoda > Plagiorchiida > Dicrocoeliidae > Dicrocoelium > Dicrocoelium dendriticum. Next base: position 11,282 of record CALYDF020000748.1, on the reverse strand, counting down.
TTTTGTTCGTAAAAACGATCTGCAGCAGCAGACTTTACGTTCATTCCTGTCCGCCGCACTGTCGAGAACTAACAATTTATTAAATTTTTGTTTGTCTAACTGCAGCGAGACATTTTGATATGTGTTTAGTGGCCACGGTTTCTCGCCCTCCAATGTCCACCATGAAAATGAATCCCCGCGTAACTTAAGCCGTGAAGTAATTGTTGGCAGGGTAGATCAGCCACGTTCCTCAAGTAGTGGGGAACAACCTGCACGCAATCGAAGACCCAGCCTATTTCATTGTAATATTCAAAGCGGATTTGCAAGAAGTAGTCGCTAATTTACTTATCTAAAGCCATGTCATTCTTCGGTATTAAGGACGAGAGAGGTACCATTTGTTTTAGATTTTGTGTTCAGCAGCGAGGAACAAATGCTCGTTACCGTTAACATAGATACACCGCTTGAGCGTAGCGATCATGCGAAGCCGCATTTTCGCCACTTTTATTAAACTACATAGTTCAGCTGACACCCCGCGGAGGCCGACATCGCCACCATTACGACATGTTGTCTGGTATTGTTTGAGGTACTAATGGTCCTTTCTTGTCGAACAGCTTCATGCTGCTACCTGGAAAGTGTACTTTATCCACCTTGCTAGACTAGTGGCACATACATTTGATTCAGCATGACGAAATTATAAACATTTCCTGGTGTGCAGATCTGAGGTGTCCACATAACTCAACCAAACCACTACATCAAGTAGTTCCGAGAAGACAAAGGCAAACAAGACAGTATCTGGTGACGAAATTAATTACTCATCCCAAGACGCTATACATGCACGTCAGGGAGCTTAGAAGATTGCAGCGCAGAATCCCAGTTCTACGAGCAGCAAGTTGGCTGGCAATGACTACCCAACGGACGGTTAACGCGCTTCCAAAACAGTTTACTTCCGCGTACCGGATTGAAGTATCAGGTGACCCGCCCTCCAGACAACTCACACCGCCCACCTGGTTATGTCACATACCTAACACTGCAACGAATATGAAAAAGGGCAATTGGTCTAGTGTCTTCGCAGCACTAATGATTTAAAGGACAAAAGTGCGAAGGCATTAAAGTCAGCCGCCATGAAAATAGGAAAAATGTTAGCTCGGTTCCATCAACCATGTATATTTTTCCACTGTTTGAGTTACAGTTCAAAAGGCACTGATCATATGGTACAACATGATCGCAGAGTGTACATATTCCTTCAGATTTACCGATAGAGTTCAAAGCAGGTACATGGGGAGTTAAATTCGTATAACGGGTGGTAAGAAGGAGAGTTTAGAAGCAGGATGAAGGTGGTTATTAAAACAGGTACAATAAAGTTAATACGGCTAACTGTGGGGGCGACTCCTGAGGACTTGCTTACATGCGGAGTTTTCCCACACAAGGTTTCTTCCGCATTTCTACGTCCCATTTGTTTTCGCGTCTTTGTGCCGTAACAGCAAGTAAGCCATCACCATACTAGTACCTTTTTATGGCCAGTATTATATATAAAGAGAAATATGCTCATAAAACCAGTAAGCTCACATGTTTTTCGTTCATTTAATATTCTCTTGGGCTATTCAACTAATTTCCGCTTCCGACTCATTCAAGTCGGACACGTTTTCCACTCGATGAGTTTGTGCCAATTTGCTTTGTGTAAGCAGAATTTTTCTCCGCTTAATATGTGTGACAATTCGGGACACCCAGTGGTAGTAAATAATCTGGAAGCTTCATTCCATCACCTCAGGAGATCGACGCAGTCCGTGTCAAGAGTGGCAAAAAGAAGCATAGATGCTGGTGAAATACAAATAATGATAAATATGTGATATGTGGCCGAAACGTTTTGCTTCAGGTTTTATATGGGGAATACATAGAATAACTAAGGGTAATGGAGAAAGTATCGATGCACGATTTTGAGATAGATTCAGCGACTCCAGACAATTTAGTTGTAGAGTAATTGGTGTGGAAGATGAACCTCACAGAACATTAAGAACTGCCTCAATTAGCCAAGCTACTTTCATTGGAAAAGAACCGATAACAATTAACAGTGCGCAGCAAATGCAAAGAGAGAAAGGAAGATTAGTTTTGCATGGCGAATAGCGAGATAACTTGATGCTGGAATGGGAATAAGTTTAATGGTTTAACTAAACGAAGAAGATATTAGTCAGAGAGTTTGCGCGCATTATCATGCACCTATCTATTACACCTACACCGTAAACTCTTCTCCATCCATTTATTTCACTCTGCAGTCCAGTTTCATAACTTCTTTGACTTGCAACGCAATAAGGTACGAAGCTAGCAATTTTCCAAACAATTGTTAAGACACACATAGTGGCAATTAAGTAGGTAGTCTGTTGCAGATAGCTGAATACTTCGTCAGCTTTTACTTCCTGCGTATACTTGTATTTGTTCTAGTTGTGGGAAGCGAATTTCACTTATTTCTAATGTTATACCTTCCATGCTGAATGAAGTGTATACTAGTGTGTGATGCAAATTCTCCTTTGTGCATTAAGTTGAAAAGAAACCTCAGGCCCATTTTCAACCTCCGTATCCCCAACGGCTCTAATTAAGCAGAAAAAGGGCTCTGAGCAGGTTAGTGTAGGGGACTCGGTAAATAGGGTTTTGGTGAATCGAAACTGCACGTTTTCCAAGCATAGACGATCGTGTTTACTACAACTAGTAAATATAATCTAACAGAATTCTAAAAGTGAGCGCACACTTACCTTGAACATATGTAGCTTAAAATCACGCAATATCAGTGATTTGAAGATGAACCGCGCTGTTTGACCGGTTTTGGCAGTTATGATTTTCATCTGCTCTCCGAAATTGAGGACCCTTTTGAATAATGAATACCAAAGTCTGGTATTATGTTGCGGAATGAAATGGGCTTTTCGCAAATGTATATGGTGCTTATATTTAGTTTTGCATCGATGTGCTAAGATCCCGCATTTATCCGCCGAGAATAACATTTGTCTGTTGCTACACAAACCTTTCGAGAGCAAATAAATCATTCCGTATCTTATCCAAAGTGTGTTCTAGATTCCAATATTAAACGTGTACAGTACCTTAATATTATCTGCAAAGGGTAGGCTGTTCCATTTTCAACAGTTTCGGTTATGCCATTATGGTGCGTCAAAAATAGTAGTGGTCCAATGACGCTCCCTAGGGTACACAATTAATGCCAGGCAGCGATGATAACCTATAGATTCCAGTTTGCACTTGTTGTGTGCGGTCAGTGAGATTTGATTTAAACCAATCGTGCAAGAGGTCTATGATGCCAAATTGTGACATTTTCCGTTACACTGGCCGGTGCGGAACTCTATGGAATACTTTTTGCATGTCGATTAAAACGATGATAGCTGCTTGCACATTATCCACAAAGCCCGTTAAACAATTTAGGAATTCCAGCTAACATTTTGACATGATCGTTCCTGTATAACGCCACGCTGGGTCTGGTTAATCGGGTTTTGTGAGAGCAAGCGGTTTATTGTTTTGTCATTGACCATCCGATCCATTGCCTGGATTGGTGGGATAAGTGTTATCTCTCGGTTACTGGTATCTAAGCCAACGCGATGACGTCAACTTTGGTTGCTTGAGTGGTTTGGGTCCTCTTGAACGCTGGACCACTAACAATCAGCGAACAACTCATTATGCACCACCTACATTGCTACAACTAGAGCGCTGAAGCGAACACAGTCGAGCGTATATCCCTCTGAACTGCTTGACAATAAGCGGCAAACAGTTATTTCGCCTCCTAGGATGAATCTGTGGTTTACATCCGATGCGTTGTCTTAGCGTATTACACAGTAGCTGTCCCCACGCAGCGATAGGTTCCTATGACATTATGTAACTTCCAGCTATCTGTAATAATTATTAACTTAACGATCAATTGATTAACCCCACCACTTTTGCGCACAGGAGTGCTGTTCGTAATACCAACTAGGTTTTATTCCCCCTCCATCAAATAGCGACACAATAGTACGTGCCAACACATGGACTCCCTTCACTAGCAGCACTGTAGTTCTGGTTGCCAGAAATCATCCAAATGCCCTCTGATTGCATTTCAAAGCCTAACGCGGAAACATGTGAGTACTCACTGCGACAGCACAAAGCCTGAAAACCATCCTTTATACCTACATGTCGAAATAATGGTTTCGCTTGCATGGCAGTGATAACACAAGTACAAATTTTTTACATTTATTTCAAAATAACAAGAGCAACTTACAAATAGGTACAATGCATTGTTCAAGCGCAATTCCAGTGCCGAGACCTCACACATGCTAGTACCTCTGAGACAATTCGCTCCAGAAAACACATCCTCCAATCGGTCTTGCAGCGTACACCCTAAGGATCACCCTGAAGCCTCTCGGGATATCTCTTTCTTAAAGGTTGGTTCACATATGCTTTTATGATGCTGCAAAAGCCCTGTTTTGGGTTTAGTGAAAGTGACTATCGAAGAAGACGTATGCGATTTCCAGATCGGTACGACTCCTCTTTGATTCCGCGTTCCAGATTCGTGTGGCATAGCGCGTCATTGCAGAGTAGGAGGCAGCTTTCTATTTAAGTCTAACCTACTGGTATCCAACAGTCCAAACAACCACTGCGCACACTGCTCTTTTTTGAAACTTCCTCTTACGATGACATACTCTATCAAGCATTTGACGGTCATGGCTTGAATACTTAGATGATTCTTTCCTCGAGTGTTGAGCATTTGACTCTGTGCACCAGTTCAACGTGGGACTAGACTTCTGGTGCAAGCAAAAAGAGAGTAAAATTTATTTCATCAATGCAAACTGTTCCTCTTCCTTCGACTTCAGACTGCAGTAGTGGCAATACGTAGGATTTCCTTCGCCTTTTGCTCATTTGTGTGTTTGCAGATTCCGGAACTGCAGGTAATTTCCTCACTATTATCATCCTCCTGTCGAAATGTGGCGCCATCGCGCACCGCTCACCTCTAGCATGAACTTTGTATTTATCCGCAGGCGAATTGTTTGGATTATGACCGTAAGTGCCAACAATACCAATTCTACCAGGCAACCAATGTGGTTTTCTATTAGCGACTTTTGTCGCCCCACCACCAAGCTTCCCTTATTTTTCGCTTAATTCAGTCATCGCATCCAACTGCGGCAGGTTTTTAGGTTAAGATTTAATAAAAGTGCAATTTGCTCCCAGTTGTCTCCCTCCTCCTAAGTCTTTAGTACTTCGCTTTTGACTCCACGAATTGGCGTGTGCTGGTGTTTTTTGTGTCATGTCGAGTAGAGCAAACTGAATGTCACCCAGTTGCTTCACATAAATACCCTTCTACCCACGCTTCAAAAGCTAGGACACGTATGATGGTTTTGTACACCTAAGCGTGCCTCCGGATTCAACCTTAATACTAGGCTACGGCTTACGTGATGGTCACCCTAGCAATCAAGCCAATGTATTTTAACACGGTGGCGATTAACAAAAAGCTCAGCCACACCTACTGTAACAGCATGGGAGCTTTTCATCATAACCCTGTGTTTCATCGATTTAATCCAGGCTCTCCTACCTCAACTGTCGAACCCGTCTCATGTTCATCATCATGAAGACTCATGCAAAGTTGGAATTAATTACAGTACCTTATCTGTCCCAGTCATCTATTCGTTAACGCAGGTGTTATTTCGGGTGACAGTACGATTCTTGAACATGAGTGTAAGTACGGCTCACATTTGATGCATTGACGCCACGTTTATGTTACCAACATGTGATTACTCTGGTGTACCATGCAGTGTGATGTTAAATCTACCGCTTGGTACTGATCACTTGGCGCTACTAGACCGTGCACTTTTCCTATTGGATACTCTACCTGAAGTGTACGACCGTATCGCACTTGCAAGTCGTGGAGATTAAGGGTTAGGACGACATCGAAAGGAGCACAATACGGCACACTTTCGGTGGATCCGGATACCAACGCTCAGTGACTAAGAGTGATGCATTCTGGTGTGATAAAATTTTCCGACGTTCGTGCAAGTAAACCGACACAGAGGTCCTGGGTAAATTGAGAGTGAAATGCAGATTGGAGGTTGGCTGTCTACGTTTAGGCCCACAAGCGCCACCTGCAGCGTAAGTGGCAGTCATACTAAGGGCAGTACAACCCTGGACCCAACTTCATAAGTATAGTAGTATGTTCCTCGTTTAATGAAGAACCCGTGCCTGTAGTAGGGCTGGTCGAATTTACATGAGCGACATGTTCACTCATGTATGGTTGTTAAAGTTTGGGGGATACACAGGGATGCAACAATAACTTTCGTGAAGGCTTCTCGGGGTTTGCATTATTGTTTCCTATCAGGACAGGAGAAATCTCATTTTTCTGCGGTGCCGAGCAAGCTAATAAGAAAGCAACGCTTGTCATTTGCTGGTTTACTGGAATCGTATGGGACAGGTAACTAGCTAAATGGGCGGCTTGCAAACTGCGAATTTTTATAGCCCATGTGGAAGCGGGTTTACCATGTGGGAAAATAGGCATATTGACACAAGCAAGCCGAACTCGTTAATGCGATTAGGGTAAATATCACCACGGTTTGGTGTGTTCTACCACAGATTGTACACCGTCATTACGCATGACGAAATGTTTCATCATAAATTGCCGGCAGATTTGACTAGGTTCCTCAACACCCTCGTCCGCCGCAATGTTTCGACCGAAACCCTAATCCTTGGCAGATGAAGGAATGGTACAGATTTCGTGGAAAGTATACCAAAGCAAATAAACTAGTCGATGTTGTAGTTGGACGCCAACGTTCTGCTTTCAACACGGAAGCTTTATCAGGCCAAGTGAGCCAGGGGAGATTGGTAGTGCTTGTAATGCGAGAGGGGACATTAATTGCGGTGATTGAGAATCCAGCCGGGTGTTATTGATTTGACAGGTCAAAGTGTCATTTTAATTGGCGCATTTTATTTGGAAAGATGCCATGTGGTTCATGATCCCTGGTCATCACACATGCATGCTATAAAAGTAGGAGTAGTTTAATGTTCGCGGGTTGCACCAGATCGGTTCGCCAAAGCTCCACAGACTGGCAGGATTAAAACAGCCAGTCAAACACTCGATAAGTCCAGTTCATCCACTGTCTACGCAGCTGTTGGCATTGGCAAATTCCGACGCCTCAGCACTCAGTCTTTGAGATGTGGATCGCAAACCCGTCCTAAAGATTTAGACATTACGCCACTCGATTTCATGCCCCGTTTCCTCCTATTTGCAGGGAGTGAGTAATTCAACCGCACCCGTGTCGAATCAACGGTTTGACACTTCTGGTAAATCACGCCTTTTTGGCTTCGTCTAATACCTTTCAGATAGCTACTGAATTTTCTCCATTATAAGGACTAACAGCACAGTTGGCAGTTCGGACCAAGTCCGTCACAACTCTTTTCCCGAGGACGGTGTAAAATCATGCGGAGGCGTGCAGCCTTACACATCAGTCGAATCTGTTTGATTACATAACCTCTAAGTAAAACCCAAGAAGGGCTATGTCTTCCGCGTACCGAAGGTTTGTCGGTCGGTAACCTGGCAGAACTTCCAGTACCATACCTAGGTACTTCATTCATGTCGCAGAGTGAAACCCATCACCGTCACCAAACCGCTTGAGGTACAGTCTAGGGAGCTGATCGTAGCTGGCTCCACTGTGTGGCGAATTAAGCATATTGTGACATTCGGATGTACTAGGAGACATATGACGAGTTTTAACCACCTATTGAGGTCGTTCAGGTGATATTGCAATGTGGTTAGGCAAACGGGCATTCGATTATTAATACCCAAGATGACATGGTCAGCATAGTTCATTAAGGTAGCTTCTGTGGGGGATTTTATTGAGCCGATGTAACTAGGTTCATGTGGAGGCAGTGCTCTTCACAAACTAGCGATGGACCACTTGGAATAGTTTCATCAACGTACTTCTGTTTATGCATTGACCCTAACGTATTCAAGTATTGTGACAACTTGACTAGCAACTTATATTTCTGTGTTGACATCTGTTGTTCAAGAAAAACAAGGTATTCGTGGACAGATACTGCATCTTCAATTGAAGTGGCTGTGTCGAATTATGGAGAGAGCGTTTACAGAATTGACGGCATCCCAGTGAGTTCTCTCATTGTTCCTATCAAGTAACAGCTACGCCATCTTCACCAAATATATATCCAGTCTATTCCTGAGAACGACAGCATCACAACAGTGCCTTTATAGGGTCCAACAAATATCGACCAGTCGCCTGCTCATCTGTTGCCTACGAACTTCAAGAGAAAAGCATTCTTTAAAGGAGGCTGTCGCAAATCCGCTCGAATGGCCCCTTAAAATCACTTATTTAATTCGTGATTCACTGTAGACACAGTGTCTTACCTCCTACGTACGATATTGTCATCACTTGACAACAGAAGCAGATGAATTCGTAAGTGTTTGCTGGAATATAACTACACATCCTGTCTTATAAACCGCAAAATGCTGCCAAAAGACAAACTAATTCAAGGAATATATCGCTTCATCATCCATTTACTGAGTGATTGTTGAACTAAACGCATTCAGATTACGCCAGTCAGTGGCAAATTCTCCTGGACTGACAACCCACTAGAGTGCTATCCAGTAAGAAATTCGCTCGCCTAATCACTTTCTACTTAAATCGGCTCAACAGTAGCTTAACGGTAAGTGACGCCTGCTGTAACAAAGCAGTGCCTACTCACACGTAACAAAATTGCTGCAGTCGTAGTTCGGTCTTATCGCCGTCAGTGGAACGTCGCTCAAAACATCGCACTTTTACCCACTGTGAACACCTGTCAACCTCGCGCTCAGTGACACGGCGCAGGCCTCTTCTTTAGACTTACACACAAGCAAGCCATAACATTTGGGCACCACAACCGCCGATCATTAGTAGTGATGTACCTGTGAGTGTCATGAAATTCGGACACACCGAACCTGCCCGAGTGCTAACAGGTCTTCCTAACTGTGTCATCTCACAAACTTCGTCTTCTCACGTTCTTATTAGGACTTATAAAGGAACTTACATTTATGAATTACGTTTCTGGAATTTCCTGCTTCGCGCCGGAAGTGAAAACTTGTGGCGAGCCATTAGTTGCAACCAAATAAACCTATACATCTTAGCATGCATATATATCTGCTAAATAACCATTTAAGACATCAGTTTATTGGTACCTCGTTTTTAATTACCTCTCTTTATTACGACAATCCTACGAGACTTGTCAAGCGTCATCCAGTTGACCCGTTATATACCATTTTACTGCCATCGACGATTGTGGACAACGTGTTCACACGCTGTTAGATAGGAAAGTGAGTATTTTCGACCTGGCGGAATAATGGGTATTGTAGGTATAACAACGGTAGGAAGGGATCATCATCTCGATGCACTACATGCAACATGACGGTAAGTGCTGTCTCGTGTAACCATACATTGCCTACTCGCCTTGTAATAAAATTGCCGCAGTGGTATTTCGGAATTAGCTCTCCCGACAGACTTGCTCAAGACGGCTCTCTGTAACCCCAGGCCGTCACGTTCCAATATGTATTTCTGTTGTGCAGGCCCCTTTCGTCAATTTACTCGCAAGCCCGCCAAGACGATTTGGCACCACGACGGCAGCCATGCACCTGCTATCCGGACACGGTGCTGTTGTACGCCCGAGTGTTGGCAGGTCATCAAAATCTTTGGGCGGCGCCAGTGCCAAACTAGCCATACTTTCGCTCATGGGATTTTGCATCACTGTCTTCGCACCCCCACTCGTGCTACTTGTAAGGTATGTTTTTACGTACATGGTTGGCGGCATCCGGTTTCGGATTTGCCTGTCACCGTGGCCAGCCACAGGACGCTTGTGCCTACAGAGGGACCATGGGTGGTTTTCACTGTACTACCCACAGCTCCATCCACACACCCATATCCAGTGTAAACCCGAAGGAATAAGACCAGAAGGCATGTGGATGTGAGCCACGTTTCATCAACGGAGACCTCCCACACTCCTTCACAGGCAAACACAAGCACGCCGTATTTGGGAATCAAGCGCACATAAGGCCGTGGCTAGACCGTAGTCCGCTCCACACTGAGCGCATGGAAGCACTGTTCGAGCGGAGCACGGCAACGAGGACCGTGCGCCCCGTCCCCTCCAGCAACGACTAACTGTCTCCTAGATCCAGTATGGACGAGGTAGTGGGTAATAGACAGGTAGTCACCTTGTCAACATGCACATCAAGCGCAGCCACATCGGGGTTATCAAGCAACCGTCAATCAGTTGAGAGAAAGATGACAAATAAACTAAATCAGGTAATGTATAAGAAAACGGTGACATAAATCTTAAATTAATGAACATATGAAATAAGTTGTTTACAAAGGAATCCGAGATAAGTTCACGAGGTTAAAAAGTATATTTTACGGAAATATCACAAACAAAAAATGTTATCGAAAATAACTACAACTGGCTTTAGCGAAGTGAGCAAGTTTAAGGAAGACAGTACTGGTAGACATTTATATGAGAAAGAAATGCATTAGAACAAATGTGCAAACCCACCACCTGAGATAAAGAGACTTAGCATGCAAGGACGCGATTAGTAAATCGAATGAAGCGTACCTACGTACGTCGCGCCGGTTCTGCATACGTTCTCTGCAGGACCCGTCTTCGCTGCGGTGGTGGACCAGAGTGGCCTCACTCATGGCTCAATAGGCCTGCCTGAATCAGGAGCTTGCAACCGCATGTGCTACAGCACCATGTGCTCAATGTCGACGGAGTACAACCCAGCCGTGCTTGCCGCTTAGCAATTGCCGCTTCTTCTCCTCATGTATGAGGTCTTTCTCCCGCAATTCGGCAACAGTCTTCGTGATTAGATCGCGCCATGCAAGGCGAAAAACCCTTTTCGATTCCTATTACTTGTAATGAAGATTAAAACTTGAGAGGCTCAGTTGGATCCTGGTAACGTAATTTTGGTTTCCCCATATGCCGCTTCCCAACACAGCTGACCATAATTTAGTTGTTTCGATGTTCGCGTTGAATCCAGACGGCTCACGTGACCAAGCCACCACAAGTGTCACAGCAAATGTATGCAGTCGACTACACACATCCCATTTTGTCGTACCACTTACTTGGCAACAACTCTGTTGCCCCAATCCATGTGCAAAATCCGTCGCAAACACTACTGATGGAACCACTCGAGATATCGCACATTCCGCCGGTACATCGTCCACGTTTCTCTGCCGTACAGAAGAACGGACAGTACCATGGCTTTATACACCATCAGCGTCGCGTCATTGGTAAGCTGATGGTTGCTTCAAACTCGG
>CALYDF020000747.1:0-25230 GCA_944474145.2 Dicrocoelium dendriticum | reverse complement strand
AGTGGAACGTTGCTCTGCAACTATATCCACCGGTTACTTTCGGGCATTTAAACTCACGATTTCTCGATCGGTTCCGAGCATATGTAAAGAGGTAGTATAAGTTGTAGTTTGTATAACAGGATACAAAGATAAATAGCAAATATAATCTCGAAAATATATCTTGAAAACTTTAGAAACTTAGCCTCTGGACACTGATTGTCTCTATAAGACATTGATCAGCCTATTTTCTGCATTACCAACTAGCAGATTTTCCCGCACTAGTTGAGGTAGTGATTGTCTTAATCATGATCGATTGGCGCACTTCATTCAAACGCGTTATTGGAGTGCTGGTGTGCGGGCAGTAGCAACCTTCCTTCCGCGAGCCAGGTCAGAACAGCGTCCCCTAAACAAACACACGAGAGAAGCCATTTAGCCGGACCACTATCGGACAGCAGTTCGGATAACCTGATTCAGTTAAACAACGAAACGGGTAAAAATCCTCCTATATTGGATACAAAGAGAGGAGAAAATGGATAATGGCGTGATTCTTCATTCCGACACAAGTGAATTCGTCATCGTCCCACCCAAAATATGATTAGTGGTCGAAATTTTGTCGATGGACGAATCATTAAAACGAAAACACATCCGTCGATTCATGTACACCAACACACAATGTCACCTGAATAAGCTTGTCAAACTGTTGATACGTCAAGCATCATATTCCTAGGACCTCATTTTCTTAACTGAAACTTGGTTGCACCCAGAAATTACTTTGAAACGATCGTCTTAGCAAAGGCTGTAGGTTAAACTACCGTACCGATCTGCAGTGCGAATTGGTGGAAGTTCCGGAGAAACTGAGCGTAGACTCACTCTGGTGCAGTCTGCGCCTGAGACGCAACGAACTTGACTTGTGGAAGCTGCTTATCGTCTCCCAATATTCACCCCAGAGATAGACACCCGCCTAACATTAGTATGGAAGAAAGTACTTCGACGACGATACATCCATGTTCTTATCTCCGGCGACTTCAAAGTTCACTGTCTGGAAGTTTCTGCATTCCATCGAGCAATTTAATGCAGACATACAAGTACATTTTGCAAGCATTATGCTCTTCAGCAATGTCAGTTCGCCCAGCAGTTTTGGAACGGAAATAAACTATCTGTGCACATGAAAGAAGAGCTCATGATCGAGAAACTAACGATGGAGAGCCCTCTGGGCAAACTGACTACATAAGAGTATTTACGACTTTGTGTATCGGGGGGGGATACCTGCAAGAACAGTGAATTGTTCGAAAGTTACATATTTCGACGTATTAACAGAACTTGCTAGGGATGTCATTTGGGCGTTTTCATCATGCACGATGAGGCTGCGCGTCAGATATTCTGGTTCCCATCTGCTATCACGACGGAATCAACACGTACTAACACACACTCGCAAATTCTAACCTTTAATTACTCAAGCGATGAGGTAGCAATTTTAACTGGAGTAGGCCTCATGTTACAGTCTCACATAAACATGTTGTGTGAAAAGGCGGAATTCATCCCTGCTGTTTGGTAGCGCGCGTGGCTGAGCCCACCTGCCGTTCTGTCACGTGCGCGTCCGAAAGTATGCTCACATCCGTCAGCCATCTGCTTGTCAATGGCGTGTGCCAGTTCACCACAAGACTGCGGGTCACCAATGATTCATTCAACATGACATCGCATGTCGTGCTTCAACCAGATCGGACATCCGTTCACTTACCTTCATTGGCCACTAACAAACCATGGGAATGATGCATATGTCCATTTGAATGCTCAACCTTCACAGGTACTCCTACTAAAAGAATTTCACAAATCTGTCATGTCTTGCGGTTTAGTTCCCAGTTCCCTTTTTCGTTGAAGAAAGTGAAGCACCTGCTTCATCCAGCCTTCAGTAATATGAGGCATATCAGGGCTCAAACACCTTCGGATTTTTCATGCTGTATATGCCATTGCAAGTTGCTGAATGATGTGTTTCTAGAAGCACAATGGGATTTCTAGTAACAAGTTTGTGCAGCTGACTAGAGACCATTAAATGTTAAGCACTGAACTTAGAACACAGTTAGCTATCGGAGTCAAAAGGCAGACTTCGAATCTTTTAATGTATGTCGCACATTCCCAGCACTTTGTCTCTGAAATTGGCGTATTATACAAATTGTTTTTGGGCAGTTTAATTTCAAGTACATTTGTGTTAATTGTTATCCTTTTGAATGAAGAGAATATTGTCTGTATAAGTTTTCCCCCTTAATTAAATTTTCGTGTTATCCACTATTTTAACACCATTCGTCTAGTACCTATCTAGCTATCCGAGGAGCATTTGAAATATTATAGTATATTTGGTTGCACAGCACAGATCCTTGTTTCCTCATTTTTCTTGATATTTTATGTTGCTGAAAAACCGTCTGTTGTGTAGAACTCTGCCATCAACAAGCGCCAAATGCCCAACGGTTAGTCAGTTACTTCTAAAGTTCGCCTGTAAGCTGACTAAGTGTGTTCTGTAAACAGCGTCCCAATAAACAGGTTCGGGTGATACAACTGATTTTGTGTCTACACTGACAAACTGAATCACAATTTTAGGGGAGCAAGTAAAAGAACATGGTGGAAAACGTTTGTGGCCCAATCCTGTCACTGGTAACCTGGTGTCTTTTTCGGGCTTAATTGTTTCGTTGTTAAATGGTGAACTGAGGCATAGGAATGGGGAAATGAACTGCTTGAAATCTGTGCACCTGATATGATTGGCGGCATCCGGTTTCGGATTTGCCTGCCACTGTGGCCAGCCAGAGGACGCCTGCGCCTACAGAGGGACCATGGGGGGCTTGCGCTGCCCCACCCACAGCTCCAATCACACACACTATATTCAGTGTAAACCCGAAGGAATGAGACCGGGAGGCATGTGGATGGGAGCCATATTTCATCAATGGAGCCGGCCCACACTCCTTCACAGGCAAACACAATCACGCTGTATTTGGGGAATCAAGCGCACACAAGGCGGTGGCTGGACCGTAGTCCGCTCCACACTGAGTGCATGGAACCGCTCTTTGAGCCTAGCACGGCCACAAGAACCGTGCACCCCGTCCCCTCCAGCAACGACCAACTGTCTCCTAGAGCCAGTATGGACGAGGTAGTGGGTAATAGACAGGTAGGCACCTTGTCAATATGCACGCACTTGATATGACCTAGTCATGTATACACACAACATATTATTGCTCTCAAAGTACTAGATGACATTTAGCTTGTAATTACCTGGAACGTCGCTGTAAAGCTCTACAACATAAATGATAAATCATTGTCAGGATTGAGGTCGAAAGTGACCGTTAGATCATACTTAACAAAGTATTTTCGTGCTTAGTTTTGCCTTTTTGTATAATTGTTTATTAAAAACCAAAAATCTGACGTGTTTTTGCGATATGTAGGGTGATTACTCTTTTATACTAAACAGCATACAGCGTGAATTCCAGCATGTTATCTGTTCATGTATCATATCAAAACACAAGATAAATATTACCATTTATGTGGCACAGGAACCGACATTTGAGCCAGTATCCAACAAAGATTGTCTTGTTCCTGCAAGCGGAAACGAGAACTTAGTTCATAATGCAATGATTAATCTCCATCCGAACATTATATGTTTGATTCTTGCCAACATCGCTAGGGGGAACGATGCGCCTACAAAGCCGCGTGCTGACACCCATTGCTAGATTAGTGTACAACACAAACCTGGCAAAGCTCGACCTACAGATATCAGTCAGTGCCTGTATACTAACACAAAACAGCTGAAATGTCCATCATCGTTCGCTTGATGGGAGAAAACAAAGGTGCGTTGAAGATTCCGATAATGACACCCGAAAATGGTAGCAAATATGGCAACTAATTCACACGGAAATCAATTTAGTCCAAAAAGCGCGATTCACAGAAGCGCTAGAGGCCACATGTCTTTAATGAATTGCTATGCAAGAAAAGCCCAGGTATTGCTTAAGCACAGATACTGTTCCCGGAAGACTCTCTTACTCTTGCCAGTAATTTGCTTCCAAGTTTTGATTGGGTTTAACAACCCTGATTTGGGTATTTCAACTCCTCCCACTTCTTTGATCCTGTCCTCAATGCGGATGTTCACGCCGATGTCGAATACGCAATTTAAGCGCGACAACCATGGCTGAAGCTCGAGGTCACTGCATTGGATGAACCCAAATGTTGGGCTTACAAATACGTCATTGGAATGCAACATCTGCAATATGCATTTAGGCTGTAACGTTTGGGGATATACAATGATCCGTATCACCGGATATGAATCGACTTGATTACAACGTAGTTGATTTTATACATTCCAAATCATGTATGCTGCTCTTCACTGCAAATCGGCAGTAGTACCAAACTTAGAGGTCACTCCTAGCAATTAGCAGAAAAGTACAACGGTCTGGCGTGCCGTAGCAATTTTGTTCAATTCGTATGTGACAACCATGAAAGTCTCCCCGAATCGAGTGTTTCTACATCCACGCCAGACATATTTAAAAGTGAGTTGGATGACGCGCACCGTTATTTATATTTTGTTACTTAACCCTTCTCTTCATCCAACACCCAGAAAATACCTAGAATATTTCCCCCTCCTTCCGAAGCTATGGAAACACTCGGAGTGCAGATCCAGGACATTACATACGATAAGGCCATACGTTTTACAGTAGAACTACTAACTGCATGAGTTTCATTAATATTTTTCGATATCCCACTAGACAATCCAAGAGGACTTGTAAATCGGTGCTAATTAAGCTGTGTAAAATCATTGCTGGTTTTTCAAATTGCATAAGCTAGATAAGCAACCGGCTACGTCACTAAAATCTTTATCTCTAATTGTAACATGACTTTAATTATTCTAAATAATCGTGGGATAAAGCCTGGTGTGTTGTGCCATCATCCTCAGATAGGTAAATAGACAGAACAGCTCTAGAAAAAATCCAAAGATCATCAACTATGCTGGTCATGGTGCCTTCCTCAAACCTCAGCTAGGATATTTCTTGCCATCACCCGGTACTGAATGCCAGTTGGCCGAGAAGATTAATGAACAATCGCTATTTCCTCAACATCTTAAATAAGTGGAGTTTACAGAACGTACCGCCCTTGATTTCTGGCTAGCAGTCCCACCCGTAATTACAACCACTTGTGACCCTCAGGGCATACTAGCCATAAAGTCAGACCGACCTACCTTTTATTGAGATATGCAAAACTGTGGAAATGATTACCAATATAGGTAAGTAAGCGTTCTCATCATGCCAGATTTCGAACACCTGTGGAGGCTTTAAACAATAGAACGAATGTGTAAGATATTTGGTTTAAAACAGCCAGAAAATTTGGCGGAATCCGTACTTCCCATCTAAAGGTCTACAGCCAAATTACCATTTTCTAATCATTACCCATGAAATTAAACACGCTGCTATGCCGTCTACTCTTCCCTAACCCAATTTTGAATGCTCCCGAGTTCTGTGTACCAACGATCGTTACTCATTCGGACTCGCCTACAACTTGTCGGCAAGTGTACGAGATTTATGAATTAATATATTATATATAATTTGAAGTACCGTGATTACTTCCAGTTTGTCTGCAGATTGTTTGCACGTCAAAAGAACCTAGATATACAACCAAAGGTATAAATTATCAACGACTTACAAGACTTGCAGGGCTAAGTGAAAGATAGAAGCTGCGGTGCACTAAACAAACTTCAACTTATTGATGCCATACGGAAATAGTGTCACTTCCACTTCATAATGATAATATTCCCGACTGTCCTTCCACAGTGAACTGGAACTTGGGTTATTACAGCTGTCGCTACTCCAACTGGTGCCTCATGCTGAGGTGAATATCGCATTTTTTGTTCTACTGCATCGCTCGTTCCGCAATAAACTGCTTCTGTCCCAATCCATGAGTTTTTATTTGGTCCATTTTGTCAATTCTCCACTTATTCACTATTTAGTTTTCTAGCATTGCTATCTTTATTGTTGCTCGCTGGTTGATATCCCCCCAATTACGCTTACCTTGGCCCAAAATCATCCTTATACTAAATCAAGCTGAGGGCATTTATTCTGGATGCGTTCCGCGCAGTTATACTGCCCCACATCTACAGTCCAGCTTGCGGGTTCATTTGCTTTCATATTATGAGTTAGCTGCTTGATATTCTACGTATGACTGCACTTGAGGTAAAAATTATCAAAGTGAAACCTGTCGAAAAACTGCTACCTTGATTATACTGTCTCCAGGAGACAGTTTGTCGTGCCTGCGAGAGAAGGGGTGCACGGCTTTGCGATGGTGTTACGTACAAATAGTGGTTTCATGCATCCAGTGGGGAACGGGTTACGGTCCAGCCACAGGCTTGTGTATGTCTGGTAAGCATGATTCCCCAATTAGATAGACATAAATGCTGCTGTGAATGTAGACGTAGTGTGGGCAGGCTCCGTTGCAGAAACGTGTCTCCCATCCACATGCCTGCCGTTCCTATTTCCTCGGATTTACACTGTGTGTGCGGTGTGTGGATGGAGCTGTGGGTGGTACAGTGCAAGCCACTCTCTGTAGGAACGGGCGTCCTGTGGCTGTCCTATGGAGACCGCAGTGACAGGCAAATTCGGAATTGGATGCTGCCAACCGCACTTCAAAAGATATGTAAAGTGCAACTTAACTGCTGCAATTTAAGCAATCAGATATAAGTTCCAGTAGTGTAAACTTAAAGAAACTAAACTTATGGGTTATAAACGAAATACAAGCCGCTTGTTAAAATGCTGTGGCGCTTCGCTTACTGACGCAAGTAAATGTTCTACTTACCTTTACTGTACACATCCCTGGTCTTTCAGTAAAATTTCTCACATTGAGAGATGTGGCAATGTTGTGTTGGTCGCTCAAGCTAGTTAAATCAGTGTTTATTGGGAAAACTAGTTTGCTGAAAAGTACATAGTCAACCGTGCAACTTATAATTTCAACCGGAAGCCAGATATGATTTAAGAGCAATACATTCATTAACTTTATTTTTATACTGCGTACAACAATAAGACCAAGGTTATTTCTTGTAACAGAAGACCTGATAGAAAATAGACAGTCTAAATATATGCATTAAAATTATGCAAATTAAAAAATGATAACGGATTGTCTGATATAAACCAAAATTAAAGAAAGTAAACTTATAAAGTTGAGCGAGGAATTGTATGAGCATACCACAGCATACGGGAATTTCAGCAGCAACCACGAAACGTGATGAAATAAAAAATTAAATGAGAAGCAAAATGATTGAAAACAGATGCATTTTTCAACAAAGTTGAGGGTTACTGAAGAAGGACTATTAATTGTTTACTTGCACCACAGACATTTTTAATATATGAGATAGTTGTGATAAGGCAGAGCTTACATTTGGGTCATTCTGCTCTGCTTACTTTATCAACTCTCCCTACAAATTTCTCCTTTTAGTCCTATCCACAAGCATGTTGGCATAACCTACCTGGTTTTCTAGTGTTCACTCCAGCGACAGTTGCCAACGGCATAGGAGAGCCATGTGTATACAGGACATTGGGTACAAAAATCTGTTAGAATTATTTGCTCTCTCTACGCTCTCCACACGCTTCATGTTCCAGAATCGTCCCTACAGATGAGGTGGATTACTGCCTTATCAATTAATTATCTCACACTTCATGGAAAACTATTTCCGTTCTTGCTCTGACGGTGTCATTGCCTGTGGTATATACAAACCATATGTGCACCCGGGAACCAAAGCAATAAGGTACAATTTACTTGTTTCTCTTAAAATTATTATCTAACCTCGGATGATAATAATTTCGTTTGTCGTCATTTTTCTCCTTGCTATTTATAATATTTGTATCTTCCTACATATAATATTCTTTACCGTTTGTTGATGCTTGGCTGAAAGACTGTTTGCTTCCAGCTCGAATTTGAAACTCCATTGGGCAGTTTCTGAACAGTTTAATTTCCTAGTTATTAATAACTTACTTGGCCAAAATGGTGAACATTCAGCTGGTTGCATCGATAAAACACCTTTGATATTGGCTACTAAGAATTTCATTATGAAGTTCACTTGCATAATATTCTCCTCATACGCTCATAATTTTTCAATGTACCTTTATTTGTCATCCAGTCTTGGAGGTTAACTCTGGAGTTTTATATTTACACTAAAATTTTAAAGTAAATTTCGTTAAAATCTTGCGCTTATCAGCAAAATTTTATATCCTTTTTCCTTCTATTTTGACGTGGTTCATTACGGAGTAAATGTGACAGAACAAATCAGTGCTCTGTGCTCAATCCTTTTGAAAATAGGGAATAACACCAAATTATCCACCACAATTCATCAGTTACTTTGAATCTGGTGGTGCTTAATACTAACTATAATTGCCGTTATTGATCAAATTAACTGATTCAAAAGACGAGTTTCTGCTTGCACTTTTGCTGCACAGTTGTGGTCGGTCAGGGATTTTGCATTGCATTTTTACAATCCTCTCCTAGCTCCATTAAACACAACAATTTTGATAGCTTCGAGCGGACTGGTATTTGTGCATATAGGAAGATGTTCATGCTTCTGCGTGCGTGTATTGTGAATAAGTAATGCTAAAACTTTATTAACATTAGCAGTTTAAAGAACACAAAAAATTTATGACACATAACCAACACGCCTTCCATTAACTCAGTACATATGATTAGTGAGCAAAATGCAGTGTCTTGGCCAAAACTACAGTAATCACTGATCATTAACCAACTAAATCATCGAAGAACTGCTATTGCTTCTAAAGGTGGTAATGCGTACTTAGAGCTACTTGTCCACATGAGAGAATGAGCACGTTACATTTGTTGAGGACAGCGTTTACACGTAGGTGTCCGTTTATTTGGTTTTTCTACTTGTACCATACACAATCTATACTGGAGTTAAACACGAAGTGTAGTTTATGACATATTTAGCATTGCCACATTAATCTGGGTAAAACCTTCACGAGTCCGGCTGTTGTGCTTCCAATGGCCAGCACTGATCCAAATAACCAAGCAATTAATCCCTGATATCAGTTGGCTGCTTGGCACCTGAAATTCCCTTTTTCCAGCTATTCCCCTTGCAGATCAGGTTACTGCGCCATAAGGATCAGTGGCTTAAATGATGAGCAAAACTTAGGTATAAACAATCTCTTTACCGGTTAACGTGAGAACGAACACCGCGCGTTTGTTTAAAGGCCGTTTGGTGTACCTTTATTTTATCTACCGGGGCATAACTCAAAACGGCATACCGCAACAACTTAGCTAGTAAATGATTTGCTTCAGTCTGTATACTTATATAAATAATCGGGTTTTTGAGTAAACTAATAGACGGTAGCTACGAGGAAAGACCAATTATAAGTAGGTAATTTGCTTGGAAGGGAAATGAAGCAATGTTCGATAAAGGAAGGTTAATTTAATTTCTTCAACACCATATACGTAAGTTTATCAAAGAAAAACAAGCGTAATGGCTACGGACCTTGACACTTGTAATGTCGTTTTTATCTTACGTTATGGATAAGAGTTAAGTAAATGAATTGTCAAGAATTTATTTTTACGTACAAACGGGATACAACACTTAAGTGAGAGGGATCATCCGTACAATGAATTCGAGTGATAGTTTTAATTTTAAGAGAGCAAGAACGAACAACATTTATGCGGGATAACCTGAATTCAGCTACTTTCGTGTCTTCTCATTCAGCCGCTTACAGACAAATCGTGGAAAGAGTAAAGAAATGCAATCGAAAAAGGGAGGTCAATAGGAAAATCAATAAAACACTGAGAAAATCAAGGTCATTGCCTGCGTCTTACCATTGCTAGGCAAGACTGGTCATAAAGTCTACCTGTTTGCAAAGGTTTGGGTTCATTTGTCGGATGGCCGACGCTTCAGCGAAACGAAGATAGCTCGCGTTGTTTTGTCTGCTGATAACCTTGAATGCGTCACGTGGGTTTTCGCACAAGGTACAATCGAGCAGATGCTGAGCAATGGAGCTGGCAGGGAGTTTATGTACACTATTTGCCAGGTTCCGTGGAACAGGTTCTATGATCCTAGTTCGGCCAGTGTACATGCTACCGCAAGTAGAGGTGAATCGGTAAACACATGAGGCGGTAACCTGAGAGTGAGGCCTATCCAAGTTGGATTCATGGAACTGCTTCTTGGTTTGATGTAACAAAAATAATAGATAGTTAAAATCATAAAACTTCACACAGCTTAGCTGCTCGATCGCTTGCAACGCACTCATTGTTAGGAAAGTTGAACCAATGTTTCCAAATTTTACACGCAGCGAACCTCAAGGTCAGTAGAAGTTTGACTGGGGGAGAGTTGATGGTGAAGACGCAAGTTTAATTTCATGGGTAATGATTAAGCAAGGATTAGTTGGCTGTAGGCCTATAACTACCCATACGTTGTAAAGGCCAGATGACGCTCATGTTTCCGGAGATTGTTATGAACCGTTTTGGCACATTCGGTATAGTAAGCAAAGTCTCTAGAGCTGTTTAGCATGTGACGGATTTTACATGTGCGCTTGCCAGTTGTGTCATTTGGTTACACAAGCGTGTTAATCTTTATAAGGAGAAGATGGATCGGATTTTGTGACTTGCAGTCTATGGGTATAGTAGGTAGACATCTTTGTCAACCCGATGAATAGTGGTTTTCTGCAATAACGTGTTGTACTCTTTGTTAGGACCCACTCAGTTATATTGTTGAAGAAAAAGAGATTGTTAATCGCCTCAGTCATAGGAAATCCAATCGGATGCGACAACAACGATCATTGTAATAGATTTGAGGATCGGCCTAAGACCAGATTTTAAATGATCGTTGGATTTCAAGAACAATGGACCGAAGGTAAACAATTGTTTTCGATGAATTCATCGTCAGACCTTTACAATCATATGGGCACAAGAGCAAGGGGAGTAACAGTAGTTCCGATCGGTTCACATGAATTCAGATCACGTGCCAACCGGGGACATAAACTAGCAGTAAACGTAAACGATAAGCGCAAACTAGGGCAAAGATGCAGTCAAATGATTGCTCGTGACCTCCGATTCATCCATTTTATCTGGCCAGGGTAGCTTAATAGCTTCGATCAGTTTCTTTTGTGAACACAAAAGCGGTTGATACAACCGAATACTGATCGCCTCGGCTATAGCGTGGGTGCGGAGGCGCAGGCCTTTCGATTGGAGTGGCGGAACCTTGTATAGTATTCGAAAGGCGCGGATTGGGTCGACTTCATGCCCACTATCAACTAGATGAGCCATAACAGAGCTAGTTATAGCCCCGGTACCGTCTCGACGCAAGCAGCGTGGAAGGTGCTCATTAATGTGCTTTGACAAGTGCCGCGCCGTTCGACCGATGTAGGTAGCGCCACAGGGGCACTGAAACTGATAAATGACCATAGATCAGGTCAGCATGGGCAACTCGTCTTTGTTCCAAATACGAATGAGGGGCTCCGTTGAGCAGGTGCAATTGAGCTTAGCAGGTGCAATAGTTGACTTAACGACTGTTGGTAGGTATCTGACCACACGTTCGGCGGCTGCGTCCCCTTTGAAAGTTAATCTTCTAAATAGATCTTTCTTCGTCTGTTGCTGTTTTTGACGGTTTTCGCTGTTGTTGCAAGTGCCATTATAGGATATTTAGCAGGAGACCATAACATCCTGCAGGAGCAGCATGGATTCCGCCAAACCCGTTTATGTACCAAGAATAGCTGGACGGGGTCTGTCTATGTTAGAGAAGGAACCGAAGCCGCTTACCTTGATTTCCCAAAGTGATTTCGTTGTCTTGCTCACTGCATTTTACTTCACAAAGTTTGAAGTTACGGGATCAGTGGCCCTGCCATTGGATAGATTAATTAATTCCTACTCCAGTGACGCTTGAATGTGCCAGTTCGTAGTACCCTGTCTGAATAGATCGTCATTCATTGTGGTGTCTCTCAAGGCTCCGTTATTCCTCGTGTGCATAAACGACCTCGGGAAAATTTTGATGTCTCACTTTTCACTCTTTGCGTAAGACCTCAAGGTTTGCCGGGCAATCAAATTTGTAGATGATCATTTAGCACTGCAAGGTGATATCGACAGTACTTACGAGTGATCGGCCCAGAATATCCGTGTCAAGACAGAGGACTAACCTCATTACACTGATGCTCAACAAGAAAAATAACTCAGGTCACAATTTAACCGCCATCTGTTGCGCATCTAATAATTTTCTTGCCAATTCCATGAAGCTCAGGATTAATCCTATGTTTACACATAGGAAATTGAAAACTAAAGTACCAAACTCCGTGTTGACGTTAGCTTTGGTATGTTCACCAAAACAAGCAGCTTGCCAAACGCTCCAAACTGTATTTTCATAATTCCAAAGCAAACTGATATACTCATATCCGTCAAACATCCTCTCTTATTCACTGTAGTCTAACCAATACAAACTCTTTAGTTAGTCTAGTCAAAGCTTAATGACAAAAAGAAACCGAAGATTTTCAAACCATCATCTACTCATCACCAGGTTGCTTGAAAATTCGTATAAACAAATCTGAGAATAATTTCTATTCTGTTTCTGCTGATAAGCAATAAACCAAATGGCTTTTTTGATGAATGAACAGATACAATCTGTTAATCGCGATGCCTAAACACAATCTGTGATCACTGGGCTCAGGTTGTATAGTCACCATTTTGCTATCGGATGAACAGAAGGCCATGCGATCCTGTAAATCTGAATACATGTCATCAGGAGTCCGGGACCCCCTAACAGTTTGGCTACAGTTGCCTTTCCCAGATAAAACTTGAAGGGGTCATTACTTTTCTATAGTTAAATGGATAGCGGTGTTTATGATGAAAAGGTTAGTTTCCCTCCCTTAATCTTTATAGGCAAAATCAGTACGCTTCGTAAAGCTCGCTGCTACTAAGTTAGCAAGCGATAACACAGTTTTCTGTATTTTTGATATTATAAAATATAGTGTGCACCATTAGCTATCCAAGAAGTCCACAGTTTTATTGAAAAGCGATACGATACGTGAATAAACGTTCCAACTAACATACGGCCGGACAATAAAACGCAACTGCTCTGGTGTTGACAGACTTACCGGACGAAACCATAATTATATCCGTAAAAAGATATAAACTCACGATGTCGTTATAGAGCAACGGATGTAGGATCTTTAACGTATGTAATAGAAACTGGTTGACAATTCCCGTAAGATGGCTTAGGCAACGACTACAAGATAAAAAGTTATGCCGTTAAAAGAACGCGTTTGACGCATTTCTCCTCAAGAGGATTGGAACAACACAAGTGTGAGTATCCTAGCCTGAAATTTAGGAGGATTACGAAACCGTCAAATGTTTAACCTGCATTAAAGCCAACATTTGATGATCGTTGACTATGTCAATTAGTGAAAGTGCTTAAGAATACTGTCAAAGTGTTGTGCGATTAGGGACAAGCTGGGGTCTCAATTATATAAGCATCCTGCACTTAACTATGCGAAAAAGCAATCAATTCTAGTATATTTGGGTAAACGTTCCATGTAATTTGTGTGTTTTTGCCTCATCGACGGCGCAAGCTGATAGTGGAGCAGGTCGTTTACTGCGATACTTGATTAATTTCACATCGCTGAGCTACAACAAAGCTAAGGATTGAACTGTCACCAAATGAAAAGGGCGAGTGGTACAGTGCGCCGACGACAGAGCACCAACTTTACTGTTAGGTGATGAGAACATTAGTCAAGAATGCTATGGGCACTGACGTTGCTGCAAGTCGCCATGCTGCTATGGGCACTTTCGCTTTGCAGATATCGACAGTGCCACACCAATGACAACGTCGATGACATTGTTCTCCTCATCTTGGTAAGAATGGCGCCAGCTCACCTGACTACTGATCCACTGTTCAACCCAATGATCCCTTTCTGCATGTCAAACAAATGGCTTTAATAGTGACAGGTGAATAGTCCTCTATTGTACATGAACCTTTTCGGGTTTACTTGGGCTGAGCCGCAAAAGTCATGATCCCGTCGGGCATGGAGACGGGATTTCATGGCGGTCTTATTGAACCTGCGCAGCGTATGCACATCTAAAACAGCAATGACTGTTGGCTTAACCTTTGGGGCCTATCCATAGTAGTAACTGAGAAGTGAATATTCACATTGCATTCCAAGCAGGCATACGGATTTGATAACGTGTGTGATGCATAATTAACATTCAGCTGCTACAGTTGCTGTCCTAGTGATCGAATTGAATTAAATTCACTTCAACGAGAACAGCTGTCTTGAATGAGAATATCTGACGTCATTTATCCAGATAATGAGAGCACACAAAGGACTCTATTGCACTAGGAATCTTATCGTGTAAAACTTCTTTGAGTTAGTAGATGACTTAAGAAACAAACGTAGGCGGTCCCGCAATATCGATAAATTCTGCTATCCGTTTTATCAGTATATTTACTTTAATCGTTCAGCAGGATGGATACATTTTAAACTCATTGTCATAAATGTACAGAGCTTTTATCTCGCCCGGGGTTTCAGCCACCATCACAAGAATCATTAGTAACTGTAGGGCGAAGTGGACTAAACACTGAGGATATAAGTAACAAAACGTTTTCTAAGTAGACACTGGGCGTTATCCATCATAATACATTGTATTGCGAACTTAGGTTATCTCGTCAGACAGATCTAGCAAGCTCTAAATCCCTGGGGATAATATGGACAATTAGCAATGAAGGTCATGATAAAATGGAAAGTAGAACACGTTGGCGTTTTAATAACAAGTCACTTCCTGTGCTATAGAATTTTAATATATTTATATACTGTTTATTGGCGAATATTAGTGGCGTGGGTCTAATAGCAAATTTTATTAATCGACCTTAAAGCAATAACAAGATATCATTATCAAGAATAAAATAATCAGTAAATCAACCTAGATTTGGTGGGTGTGTCCGTCGTAACCTTCGTTGAAGCTTAAGCCGCAAATCCTCTTCCCTGTGGGATTTTTCTTAAGATCCAAGTATGTTGACCATGGGCCAGGGTGAAACCGATCAAAGTGGATACAAAGAACCGCTTATTAAGCAGTAGTGTCCCTGAATAGTCTGTAAAATTCGAACCATGAAAATGAACAGTGATTTGTCACGGGATAAAAGCAAGTGCTTGACGCGTCCCGTAGGATGGTTGAGGTGAATATGATGGAATCAAAATATGTCTGGGTCATCTATCGAAAGTCTGCCGAGATGAATAGTTTGATAAGTGACATCAGTGTAAAATTAAAATAAATTATCTAGCGTAAACGTTCAGAAAGACACTGGGGTGCAGTGATCATTGAGGTAAGGAGTGAGAAAAGTAAAATATGGTCGCTCACTTAGGTCCATTTGATACATAAATCCTGTTGAAATGCATCCTTGGCGTAATCCACAGTAGGGGAGTTTAGGTAACAAAATGTTGGGAGCTAAGAGCAACATCTAATCGTTTTTTGAAAGCATCCAAGGTAGGAGAGGGTACAACTGAGTCTGGGTGTGCGTTCCAAGGTTTGCAAACCCGAAGGGAAAAGTAATTCCGTCGACACTCTAGACGGCTGTATTGTTCCTTCAACTTTAAGCAGTTACCCCTGAGCTGTGTGTTGTGGCTAAGTTTCAGCAAACGGCAGCATACGTGGTTGGGGTCACTCAATATTTGATACGCTAATATGAGATCACCGCGCAGTCTTCGATAGCGCCCGCTGAAAATTCCCAGCAACTTCAGCCTTCGGTGGTAAGAGTGATAGCGCAGGCTCTTTACATTCTTTGTTGCTGTCCGTTGTGGTGCCTCTATCGCTTCTAGGTCACGCTTCAACCAAGGTTTCCAAGCTTGGATAGCTTATTCAACATGCGGGCGCACGTAGGAATTGTGCACCATTGGGAAGATTGGTGGGTCAAATCTCCCGAATGCTCTTCGCAGCATGCCGACATGCTGGTTGCCTCTTTTCGCAGCAACCTCAGCCTGTTTTGAACAGTTGAGGTCGCTCTGTACGATCACACCTAGGTCACGTTCCTGGGAGCTATTCTGCAGTCCTTTGGTCCCAAGTGAAAGATATAGTTATGACGATGGCGTAGTTGTACGACGCGACATTTGTCTACATTGAACGGTAGTGCGTTTTGAATTGACCAGTTCGACACTGTGTTAAGATGGCACTGGAGCCGTTCATGGTCGTCCGGTCCTCTGATCCTTCGCCATATCTTGATTTCATCAGCGAAAAATAGGAAATCCGAAGTAATTGATCTCGTCAAATCGTTAATGAACACCAAGAATAGACGAGGTCCAATAGCCGAGCCTTGTGGTAGTCCACACGTCACATCGATTGCATCAAACAATAATTCTCGGACTCTCACCACTAGCCGTTATTCTTGTAGCAAATTGTCAATCCAACTCAGGAATGGCTCACAAATGCCGTAATTCCAAAGATTGTGAAGGAGAATGCGATGGTTTAAGCAATGAAATGCTTTTGAAAAGTCCAGGTAGATGACATCGAACTGCGGTTTTTACAAGAGTAGACATTTTGTGTGTTTTTGGTACGATGCGCTCAAACAAAAAATTACTATAGTATAGATGCTCCCCACTTTGCTACGTTACAGCCAGCTGGAAAAGGTTTAGCCGCATGAGTGCTGTACCATGGATAAAATATCCAAACTTTTCTTGTGAGGCTTGTCTCTCTCTCTCTCTCTCTCTCTCTCTGAAAAGCCCTGGTGCCCGCATGTGGACGAATAGGGAGACGGCAGTTGAGTGATTGCTGACATGATCTTACTCAAGGCAACCAAATCCCGATTGTAGTTCCGGGATTGCTTCACCTAACAGGCGCAGCTGTTGAAACGCGTTAGACAAGGACACGAAATCTTGACTCTCAGTGCTTGGGTTCCGCAGTAGCAGTTGCAACTTCTAGAAGGCCGCGTTTAATTTCGTGGTAATCTTCAAGCGATTTCTACCGAGAATTCTCACTATTAGTCCTACACCTGTGATCCGACTGGCTGCGCGCAAAATGAACTGCGCGAGCCGTAACAAGCGCTGTTAACAAGTCTCCTCGCTTCATGTCAGATCTTATTATTTTAATCTCAAGGTTGTTAACAATGTTGAATTCATATTAGCTTTGTACTCATTCGTCCTGTGAGATACGTGTCGAAGCGCTAACTGAAACGGACATTGAAATAAATTTGACTGACTTGATCTAATTACAACGGGAATGCGCCCCAACGATTTCGGATATAGAGTTCTATTTTCTGTGTCACTAGAATCCACCATGTGTGGATGTTACGCAATATAACAATTAATTCGTAAACGCACATATGTTCCGTTGCCAACATGTTAAACTCAAGTGGTGCGTAGATCGTAATGTTTGGCCAGAAGTACTTATGTCATTACTTACTAAAAACCCTTTGTTCACACCAACAGCCCTTCGATATTTAACCTAGAAGAAAGCCACTTGAAAACGGGTAAGCAAAGTTCACATCAAGGCTGTTAATCAGGAAAGACTTGTATTCTATTATTAATTAGTATTCCATCATGTATTGTTGATCTAGAATCGGTTGGGCAATGCTGAATGACATTCTATTGATTATTGGCTGCTCATACCAACGTGTATGAGACTCAGTAGAAAAAAGGATAACTCGCTTGTTATATGAGGGGGCAGCGACCGCTGAAGACTTACTAGGTTCTCCGCTGGTAAAATGCCTGAAGTGTAATGTAGAGGTAAATCTTTCTTAACTAATATTAAAGCTAAGCCAGGGAATCTTTTGGGGTCACTGCGAGTGTCATTTCAACAAAATGTGATAGATACGTCGTCTTAATTCGCTGGGCGACACATGATAATTAACAAATTTTATGCTTGTAGTCAAATGCTTGTAGTCAAATTCTGAACCGTGTGAACTGCTCAGTAAATGATCACTACTTGGGTCTTACGGTGTAGGTTGAAAGATTTAGGTGGCCAGATCGTTTGGCGATATGTGAACTTAAATAAATATGAATAGCCTTGGTGGACAAAGTTAGAACTATTTGAAAAATGTTTTGAAATACCAGTACATCAGAAGAGAAAGCACCGGCTGCGTTTCGCCGATCACTATTCAGGGATTTTTCGAGATTGATTGGAGCTTTGCCGAGATAACTTTTTCTTGGCTCCAGCAATTGTAGTTGGACTCCGAATAGATTCTAATAATTTGGGATTATCATGGTGAACCACAAATGGATAAGTAGAAATGCACCTTCATTTATTCATTACAAAAATTTGTGTTAGAATTACCAGCATTTAGTCCCACTAACTGGTTAGCGGTTTTCGTGAATGCCTTCAGTATTTTATACACGGTTAATACAAAGGTTTCCCTGTAATAGTGCATTAATTGTATATATAACTCAGAATTGGGGCTTATTGCACCCAAGTGAAATCAGAACAGCAGTGTTGCGGCTAGAGACTTAGTAGCAATCGTATAAGCAAACAGATTAATTATATCACTGCATCCTGAGGTACCTGTTTACCTACGTTACCATTATACATCTAAGTAGAATCATCCTAAGACTACCCACAAGCAGCGTGACTTGAGTAGAAGCAGTGGATACCACATGAACAGGAACGATGAATCATGTTCCCACACTATACATGACCTTCATCATTTTTGGCAAACGCTGTTATTGTCGTCGCGAGGAATGAGACGAGGTGATACTCCTGACGAGTTAGTGAACTTACTTGTGTCATGAAAGTGTTAATCAATTCTTCAATCATACTTGTGCGAATGCGCTTATCCATCTAGGAAGTACGGTACCTTGTCCAAATACGTCTCATTTGTTAATAAAGTTGTTTCGAAATTAAATTCATAGCGAGTTCTCAACTTTGTCCGTTCAAAGTTTGAAATCAATGGATGTACGAGAACATATGACTCATCTGACCAGAACATCTGGTATCGTGTCGGATGCTGCTGTGTAATGAAGGCATTATGATGCATGTTCGAGCGATGCCCCTTCGCGTGTCGACTCTCATTCATCCGCATGATGAGCAGATGGTTTATGGGAGGCAGCTTGTCTCACTGTGAACGCACAAGGGAACGCCATGTGTGCTCACTCATGCGGGCTAACGAACTACGGTCAACTAGGTCAGCCTTCTATTACAACTGATTTGATTGTGGCTGTACAGTGAGGAACGTAAAGACTAACCTTCCTGTTAAAACTAGCATAAAATGTGGAAATCAACGCTCGTTTTACTTTGATTGTGCGACCGAGTCTAGTCAAGTTGCAGAATACACCTAGTTACATCCTCACTCTTGAATCCTGGCTATATATAATGCCTAGAAACAAACTGGGTGAATGTATTTATGCAGTGCCTTATAATAATCCGGAAAACCTACCTGGTCAATGAGGCCTCCGAATCAAGAAGTCATAACATCCAAATTTTCTGAATTTCTCAGATGCACTTCATTGCGTGTCCAATAATGAAGTGCAAGTCTCTCTTGACATGCAAGAATATGGATCGGCAGAATAACAGTTGTGGTATTTGATGCGCTTCTTGTATTTATTAGCGAATATTAGGCGCTTACTTAGAGCACTGGATACTAGATCAAAGGCGAGGTTAAAACTGGGAAATTCCATTTGTACTAAACAGCGTTAGACAGTAACGAGCGGAGTTCGGTCAAAATAAATTGCCTAAAGGTCTATAATTCAAATTCAACTGGAACCCTGATTAAAGATAGTGTTTCTAATAAATCGATAGACTTCATCCCCGTAGTGTTCCTATTCATCTACAATAAACCTATCTGTGGCCTCAGTGTTTCCCTCTTCTCGTAGTCAAACACGTCGCCAAAACCAAGCAAGTACTTTGTTATCAGTGTACCGGACAACTGGACACTATTTTTGGCCAAATTCCACCAGAGATTCTCACACTTTTCAGTATCTTGGTAGCCTAGCCTGGTAATAGTGAATGGTAGGGCATATATCGCGCTGCTAAAGAGATTATTCGGGGTTAGACTCGACGAAACAGCCGCCACACATCCAAGGAAGCGCTTCACTGCCGGTTCATCCTAATGGGACTCCTCGGTAGAGTTTGCGCGCTAGCAATCATGGTGGCACGTAAGCTGTTAAGGCGATTACTGATTATTAGTTAGTAGTAGAGGGAGTTACTGAGCATGTGAAGGTGTGGTAACCTCAAAAACATTGTGTTCACTATATCTTTCTAAAAACAACTATGCGAATAAGGATGTCGCTAGCTGTTATTATTACGTAATCGTTGCTTAAACGTAAACGTACAACATTGTATTCCATCATTGCGGGTAGGAAACAGTGGTTTACATTGTGAATGAATATACACGCCGTCAGAGATCACAGCATAATCAAAAGTAATGAAACAAGCTTTAGTTCCCGCAAGGAAGCTTGTATGTGACAGTCAGCTGCTTTTGTACACAAAGTCAGGACGGTCGCGATTAATGTCTAAGGTCTCATCGTGGTAGAGTATTTTTGCGTTCATATTGCGGTAAGTAATCGAAAGCGCAACGTCCGTGTCAACTTGGTGATCTGTGCTTATTCGGTGCTTACTCATTGATGAGATTGGCATTCTGAAGCTCAACACCTAACCTCGTGTTTGACCTCTCGTAGCAGCATTAACCCACTTCGAGATGCGTCTCCGACTCGCTTGCGTTTTTATATTACCGCTGTTGGTTCCTCAACAATTATCCCATTGTTCTACTGCAGCGCAACCGGTTCTACCCTCTTATGTGTTTCCTTCGTTGTCCTATCTAGATTCATCAATTACTTTTTCTATGAATTGATTATCCAGCTGCCTACGAGGTGTTTATTTTGTGTTGAAACTTGAGCTGTATTTAACAGACAAAGCAAAACTTGGTAAGCATGACCGGAGAAAATTGACGGTATGGTTGCATTCAAGGACACTTTACACAAATAGACGGTGCGTGCTACTCTTGGAGATACAGCATTTATTTTATCAGTATTTTAAAGCTAAACTGAGGATAGAAAGTGGGCATAAGAATGTTTAGCCGCCATGAAAATAGGACAGTACTCGCTTCGCTAAATTAATTGAAGGAGAACAAAGTAAAACGTTACAAAAGCAAGTAGAACATGAAGAATAACACAACCTGGCTGCTCATTGCAAGTTGCTGCATGTAAGAAACTACAAAAAATACTTAAAACTGCTACATCAGCTTCGTTTAACTCAGTTTTTCTGAATTAGCTTTATGTACTGTTTTGTAAACGAGATGAAAATATTTGTTTTCTCCAACCTACTGTGAAGTTCCAAAAGCTTCCTTTTAAACAGAGATCGCTTATGCAGTCGAATGAGACTGATAATCATTTGGCCATAAAAGTTTATCGTAGAACGCAAGTATCACAAAACAATGAATAATATGAAAAAATGTCAGCTTTCTGCCAATAAGTTTCCCGGTAGACCCTTTTTTAACCCAGTACTTACTGGATATTTAGTGTGTTGATGAATCCCAACGCAGTACTTGTTTGGTGCAAAATCAATTGTGAGTGACAGCTGTCTTGCAATGTAATTATCCAGTGAGCCATGGAAATTCATGTTTATCAAGATGTAATAGTTGCCCTTGGCAGGTTGAATAATGAGATCTACATTAGGTTACCTTTAAGCGAAACCCAGTCTAAGTTTTATACTTGCCCGGAAGTCAGTTCGTCTCTGCGGTGCATCATGTAAAAATCTGGATGTTGGTAAAAGTTAAGGACGCACTGTCATTTTCCAAGTTTAGCAGAACATTAGAGGGTTAAATGGTAAGAAATAATTAAACGGAAAATGGGAAGTCAGTCGTTAGCGGAAAAGCAATTTGAATGGCTTGTAGTGATTCAATAAATCTTGCTTTACTCAAAGCAAGTTTAGCAAATTGGTGTTCCTGTCACATACATAGCTGCTAGTCTAATCTTCTATTGGTATAACATGATTATGCCCCTCAAAAACAATTTGTGTGTCATGATCCTATCATTTGCATTGGCTCCTAAATGGGAATAATTTTGCCCGCTATGTTTCGTTTGGATATGAGTCAAAATATCGCTACATGAACGGCAAGGATAAGATAGAAATCTAAGAATCATTGCAAGGAACCGGAACACATATAATGTCCCTAATAAAATCTACTTCATTTTTGGGACAGTTGAACGATTAGTTATGGTAATGTCAAAAATTCATTCCATTAAGCATTCTTTTGGTTGTCAACCTGAGTATAGTTGCATGTTTTTTTAATAACATAATCGTAAAATGTTGTGAATCGCAGTCGTACTTAATTAAGTCTTTACGTACAAGCTGGATAGGAACTCCAATATGCATGTTTGGTGATATAAGTGCAACAGCAACTCCGTGGCTCCATGATGCATGAATTATCGACTCTCTTTGCTGCGTGAAAACACATGCGAGCTCAACGCTGATTAGATCCACGAATCGCTTTAGGATTTACGAATCACTTGAAATCACACGCATGACTACTCACCGAAGCTTTCCAATTGAGACTTCTAACCCGATTCCCTGGAGAGGATTGGAACAAAATTGTCACTGTGTTTCGGCTTCACCGATAAACGGTTTGGTAAGTTTGGAAAAATAATTATAATTTCTAGGACTGCGAACATTTTTCCTTTTAACTAATGTAGCAGCTTAAGAAGCAAACATGCTGAGACCTGTGATGAGTGGGGGATCATGTTTCAACGACGTTAGACATTACAAAGCAGATCCGAAAGCACTCATATTGAGAGTGGATATACTAGTTGGATTAACGTACCCATTCAATTCCTTTCTGTCCTAGGTTCACACCCAATGGTTTTACTGTGGACTGACAGTGTTGAATCAACCAGCTACCATGTCGGCTTGATCATTTGTATGAGCACTGCAGAAGCGAAGTTTCACAACACTATGGTACATATTACATTAACGGTACTTTTCACACCTAATCAGTTGCCAGGGAAACGTTGTCGAAGTTATCGATCTAAATCGGTGCTATAAACATAGATGTTTGAAGCGCAAATGCTAACACGATTTTCTCATCTGGGAATAGAAGGAAAACGTGGCTTTGCATGCGCACTACTCGCAGCTCAGGATTATTTTGTTTCTTCCATAATAAAAATGGAGATTTTGTAAATATGCATAATCAACAAAACATGATCCTTAATATTATTCTTTTCTGAAGAACTGCACATTCACAGTAGTGCACCGTTGCTTTGACGGTACTGATTGCAAACACATCGTGATACTATTGGAGTTATAATATTTAACCAAATTTAAGTGCAACCGTTTTATCTCCAGCTTTGATGAAAGAAGAAGCTTAGTTCAGCAATGTTTCATTACTATCAATGTTCCTCAGCAAAATTTTGCATTCATTAATGCACTCGCACAGTTAGTGGCTACTACTCAGACCCTGGATTACATGACGAACCAATCGGGAATCCAGGGTAATTGTTTGCTACTTGAGCAAGTTGGCATCAACAAAAGTTGTGGCATCGTACCGCGTATGATGCGAAAAATGGTTCGTGTTCATTCTGTTGTGCTAAAAACCAGTGACGTCTCCGAAGTAAGACGAGACTGCCCGTGAACTCAGTTTGAATGCCCAAGCTGGGCCTCAAGTGTCGAATCACTCAAGCGTCTGTAGACTAAAGCCAGCGAGTATTTGCATGTCGGTTTATTAATCTCAACTATTCTTGGCGCAGTCTAAATGTAGCGCAGTTGAAGGCATGCTGAACAGATGTCCAAGCAGCGGCTTGACGACATGCAGGTTACTTTTGTGTGGAGTATGCGCATAAATCGTTGTCTACAGTACACATTTAAATGGGTTAGCATTCCTACTACTACAAGTATATGAAGCTTTAAATATAAGACACTGCACGTTCAATTTGAATACGTATAGCATCTTCCAAACCTGAGGAAGATTCGGGCTACATTACTGCTGGAATTCCATGTTGGTTGGCCATGGTATCTCATAGCTCAATGGCATAAGCTGTTGTTTAGAAGTGCCAAGCATTTGCAGTCATTGGTTTAGTATTTTGATGGGGACCGACGGAATGCGCGCAACCGCGGAGTCCCAAGAAAACAAAACAGCTATCTGGTGCAACACCGTAGTGTTAGCTCACTACTCTGGCTTGTGGTCTGGTTGCATTAAACAACTTACTTTCGTGTTAAATTACTGCGGTAGTCCTGAAAATGCTCCATTAAAGGAAATGCTCCCAAACTGGGGTATAAAGTTTATCTTGACTTGAATATATCCTTTTCGTTTTCACTAGCTGATCTAGAAATAAACACTTTCCTTAAAGTCGTCTAGCAACATCTAATTTTTTCCGTGTTCTAAATCTGTGGCGACCCTATACACATGTTTTCGGCTATATGCTAATCGAATTTTACATTGGAATTTGTGAACTTTCTTGAAATTTACGTAACAGGCCCTCGTAAATTTGAGATTGCGTCCAACCCAACGAAACTTGCAACCTACAGGTTGCATTTAAGTTCACTTTGGAAAAATAAAAGTGCTACAGTTAACACTTGCTGACTACACACGTAAGTGCTAATGAGATGCTCAGTCCATCTGTATACATAAATTCCAAACTGGACAACCTAAACCTTAAAGAAAACTTTACTTTTTCACACTGCATGTGGCTGAAACACGCTGGTCTTACTAAAAGAAGATCCTCCATAACGATTTCTTAGTGTACGCCACACATAAAGATCACGAACGGCT
Source organism: Dicrocoelium dendriticum (assembly GCA_944474145.2). Classification (NCBI taxonomy): domain Eukaryota; kingdom Metazoa; phylum Platyhelminthes; class Trematoda; order Plagiorchiida; family Dicrocoeliidae; genus Dicrocoelium; species Dicrocoelium dendriticum. The sequence goes on along the minus strand of CALYDF020000747.1, from coordinate 578 downwards.
TGTAGTTTAGAATCAGTTGGCCTTCAATTGTTCCACATTTACAACTCGCTAAGAATAGTTGACATTAATTAATTCTGGGCCATGCACCGTTGCTTTAGTCTTTTGGCGCTTCAGTAATTCGACGCTTGAGCCCCAAATCAGGTAAGCAAACTGAGTTTAGCGCCAGCCTCGCCTTACTTTGAGGAAGTGGTTGGTTGTTTGCAACATGAATTGAAAGAAATTAAACCATATTTTCTATTGTAGCTATACGATGTCTATACGACTTGTATGTGAACAGCTAGTGATGATAGCAAGAATAGGTGGAAATTGGGTGTTGCTCGCCCAGTGATGGAATTGATCAAGGTTATCACCATTGGGAATCGCAGTTCACATTATGATTGTGCCGCAATCCAATCACACGTGAGTCCTCCGCAATGACCCCACAATCGATAGTGCAGATATTTATTTTGTGCCGTTCTTTATTGCCCCAGTGTCTGATTACCAGTGGGATGATACAATGCATATTACTCAGCTCAATAAATTTCCTGCCTTATATCAATGATGCCATCTTGTTTATCAAACATGGCGTGCCGTTTTTA
>CALYDF020000746.1:0-25200 GCA_944474145.2 Dicrocoelium dendriticum | reverse complement strand
TTATTAGAGTAACACTGGCATCTCCGTTGATGTATAGAACGTTTTACTGCCTGCAAGTGCGGTACAACGCGGGTCTTACAGAGCACACATCTGTCTTGAGGCCCCTTAAAGCAAGCGACAATCAAAAGAAACGCAGCAAGCCTCATTACCTAAGCACAAGCTTTATTTATGGCTTGCCAGAACGTTATCCCACAACAGACATGATGCCGGTAATCACGAATGGGAACAGGGACGGTTCGTTCGTGAAAAGGTTTCCTTGAACAATATTACGGCCCGATCGCTGAAAAGGCTACGTTTCTCCCTAAAGTATAGAGGATGTGATCAAGAATTACAAAATTCCTGATTAAGGCAGAGCATAGGGTAACGGAAGTGTTAGTACGTTGGCGGAGACATCAGAACTTCGGGCACATGCTGCTGAAGCTTCGCTAGGACCATACATGACCCTAACTGAAAGGAAAACTGACGTTGGTAACAAAGAAGTTTCATTTTATCGCTTGGCCACGCTATTCTGCAGCATGATTAGACGAGGAATAGGATATACCGTGGGCAAATCAAGCTGCGGACGATGTACCATCAACACAATAATAACGGCTAACTGCTGACATCACATGGGTCGGTATTCCCCCACATTTAAATTGTTTAGCTGCTTGTGGGTATACAGAGACGAGAAGGCACATTGCCTCTGTACCACTGCTCAAAGCCTTTTCAATAACCTGGCCAAAAATTAAGATCGCCAAGTTTCGATGCTGTGCAGTCTCATTGGTGTCACCGAGAAAGAATTGTAATCTGAAATGATGGAAACTGAGGATTTTCTGCAAGGCAAGTATCATATCAAGCGACATGCTTATGAAACTAGGGGGCAATACTGTAATGCTAAAGCGGTTTAAAATAGACTGATGTGCAGGATTCAGACCCATAGATTTCCGATTCTGTTTGGTACCGCCTGCAATTACATGGCCAATACATCAGCACTATAGCTTTGATCTTCCTCCCCACAAAATTTACAACCAAAATGGAGTGCCATCCTGAGACAGCCGCAAGCTGCAATTCAAAGGAAAAGCACACCTTGATCCTTCGCCTAGGTGCTTTCAATGTACACTGTTTACAAACTCCTGATACAACCGAACAGCTCAAAGCCGATCTGAAGGAGCTCAAAACCAGTGCGCCACATTATGCTCACTTCATTTTGCCTACTATTTTCGGAACTGGTAACCGACCGTCTTTGCTAGATTTCGTGTTTACCAACGAGGAACATATGGTTGATGTACTGACAGTAGATTGCTTTTTGTGTCGTAGTGCTCATGTAGTCATCAGTTGCGACTGTTCTGCTAGCGAAATATCTCCTCGCGTACCCTCTGATGTGGCACACCATTACACATTACGACCGCTTAGCCCAACTAGTCAATCTCACAACGTGTCGTTCCTCGCTGAACGTTACCCGGAATTTGCTTGGCTCGAATTCGTCAACAAGTGCAATCTATTGGTGACGTATGTCTCAAAGACAAGGTTTCGCAATTGGTCTAAACCGTAAAGAGGAGAACTAGAAAATGAATGCTGGTATGCAACACGGCCTGGTAACAGTATAGATCACAATAAAAACAGATAATTAGGATAGGTACCTACCACAGGGTAACAACTTCACTAAACAGCTCATAGATAACAATGCAGCCTTACAGCAGAACACGGTGAAAAGTTTCAGCGCTAATCACAAACTGCTGTACAAATATGTCAATAGCCATGGTAAGGTGCGGCAGATAATTCCTGCTTTTCGGAATGCTGATAGTCCAACTTGAACGGATAGAGGAACAGCAAACGCGTTGCGGACGCGATATTCTCCCACATTTCAGAAGGTCTTACAATCAGGCCACCTTTTAGTTTTTGTTATCAAGGACTCACCCACGTCCCCTTTACTGCGGAAGCTGTATTGCAAAGCTGACGTCTACAAAACAATAAGGCTTCTAGGATGTCGAAACCGTTCTCCCAGAGGCACTTGGAGTAGCAGCTTGACTAGTAGGAGAAAAGTTGTCCCAGTTACTTCAGCACCGCTTGGACCACAGCCATGTGTGGAAGCTTAGAATAATAACTCCAAATCACAAGCGCAGAAGCAGGCCTGAACTCACAAAATACCGCCCAGTATCTCTCCTCTCTGTACTGTCCAAGATAATGGAATCCACCGCTGCCGCAACGTTGGTGTGTTAGCCGGGAAATTATAACATCATTGCCCCTAAACAACATGGCTTTGTTCAACAGTGTTCTTGCACAAGGAATTTTAATCGCACGGCGTAGTTGAACCGAGTCTGCCGCCGCCAGAGAGGCTGTTGATGTGATCTATTTGGACTTGTCGAAGGCATTCGATCGTTTAAATCGTCAGTTTCCCCATCCCCACCTCCGATATTTATGCATCGGTGACCCTCTATTAAGCTGGCTCGCCAACTTTCTCCTGCAACCATAATTAGTGATCAGAGTCCGCATATCCTTAGCTGACGCCAAACCAGAAGTCTGGTGTGCTTCGGAAACACGATTGCTTTTTCTATTCATTAATGACCTAGCACAGATATGCGCTTCAATTTTCCTGCTTTTTGTAGACTATCTCAAGATAAGGCGCAAGCTTCAGGTGGACCCCGGTCAGAATTTGCTCCAGCGTGACACAGATATGGTACATAATTGAGCAACTCGAAATCTGTTACACTTCAACGTGGACAAATGCAAGGTACTATTCATACGACACCGAGTACCTATTCCTACAAAATAGAAACGAAAGTGCTACAGCGATCATCTGTCGAACGTGATGTTGGCGTGCTGGTTCAGTATAAGTTGGGTTGTACCAAATAATCCACAAGGGCATCGGATACTGCTGACCAACACGTCCTCCTGTTACGAAGGGTGTTCGGACGAATAGACACCTATATTTTCAGACAGATGCCCAGAGCGTATGTTCGCCGCTATGTAGAATACGCAATTCGAGTCCAGCAGCAATGTCGGAAGCACGACCTCACTGCAGTGGAAGAATCTCAACGCGGGCTTCCACATGCGTCACAGAAATGCGCTGCCTTCCACACAAACAGTGGTTGAAAACTTTGGAATTATTGAGCGGGTGCTATCGCTGACCACGAGGTACACTTGATTTTACGCAAGCCGACTCATGTGTTCCGCTCTTTACTGCAACTCAGCAGTAGCACCAACCACAGATGTTACTCCATGAAATTAGTATAATACTACACCTGTCTGTAGTGCTGTGGCAACATGTTTTATCTTCGGATGCATCTGCCATGAAACGCTCGCCCATAGTCGGTTGTTTGTGCAGTTACACTCGCCGTATTTAAAAGTCCTTGGATGACGCACTCCGCCACTTATATTTTGTTACTAGCCGCTACTCTCCACGCTACTCTCGGGAAATACTTTGGATCTATTTTTCGCCTAGTGGAGGTATGGAAACACTTGGAGTGCAGAGCTACTGCATTAAATACGATGATTCCATTCGTTTGACAGTAAAACTATTAATTGGACTTTATTCCTTAACGTTTTTCGACGACCCACAACATCGTCAAACGGGGATTGCAAACCAGTGCTCTTTAACCCGTATACAGTCGTTGTTCATGGTTTACTTCTTCGTTATGGCGATATGGGCTTAACCACTTGCTGCATGTGTCAACCGAAGATAGTTACTTTTGCTTCGGATTCTTCGGCAGAGGCTTGCATGCAGCAAATGGTTTCCGTTCACAGCAACTATCCGAATACATGTGGCTTGGATGAGAGGTTGTGCCGATCGTTGTGTGTGCTGCCGCTAGCCATTTTGTGGTACTTTTGGTGATTGGCTTAGAGTTGCGTACGGTGGTGTTGTAAATAGTTCTTTGGTAACTCACTTTGCAAAGTGCACAGAGAATGGTTGCTCGATTGCATAGGAACCTCCTCTCGTCTTTAAGAAATAATTCATGTGTGAACTTTATATGAGGTCCCCACCGGTTTATTTTATGTGGTGGCGCTTTAGGTCGGACGACAGTTTCGCTCGCCGCTTTGAACCGGACTTGCCAATCTATCCCGAAGTCAGGGCTAGCGTTCCAGAGAGACACGGTGCAATATGGGACGTTTTAAGCACAATCATTATTATTCTTTGACCGCAACATTTGTAGCCTTCTGGTATAAAGATTTAAGTAGCTACACATCATACAAGAGCAGAGTTTCCCAAAATCGCTAAACTGATCCTGTTCGTGAGCCGCTGTTTCACATGCATCCTGCTTTTAATACTGGGATCATCATGGACAAAATCGGTTCTGTCTGTGGCGTCTAAGCTCTGCTTCGCTCGTGTGTGCGTAGAAGTACACGGGCCAAATAGGATCCGTTCTGGAGACGATCTGCCAAATGCAAGACTGCTTTCACCTCATCCACAGTGGTTTGCACAAAAGCAATAAATTTGTCTTCACTATAATGTTTAGAATTCAGGTGATGGGTTATGCTCGTCAGGTTGGTGAGCTTAGTTGGAATATCGAGAATGTTGTTTATGGTGTTCTAGTGGCTCAGAGTGTGCAACCGCTTCCCATTCAATGAATGCTATTCTGAATCTGAAACTTTGGTACATATATTGTGCATCGTGCATCCAATTGCTTCTGAGTGTATTCCAGAAGTGTATGAGTCGTAGTTTGGAGACCGGAAGAATTGCTGCGCGCAGTTTCAGCGTCGCCTTCCACATTATTTTTGTGTGTTGTGGTATAAACTGCAGGTTCTGATATTTGAGTGCTCTCGTATGCAACCACGGACAGTCTGCTACTGGCAGTTGCTATTTTTCTTGCTTATGGCGAAGCCTAGTTGGAGGAAATGGTTATGGGGAACATTGTTGCAAATGATATAGAAGGATAGGTTTCGGGAACGCCTGGGAGATCTGGTGTAGTGGCAGGAGTCAATTTGTTTGGTAATACGTGTCGTTACGGATTTAGCCCGCAGTCGAGTTCAGTAGCGAAGCCTTTGTCATACTCCTTGCTATACTTGTTCTTGCTATTTAGGTGCCCAATATTTGCTAGAACACTAGAACCTGCCATTCAATCTTCGGGATAGTGCAATTCAGATCTTAACAAATTGGACGGTATTGCAGCTCAGGCCATACTAAAATGTGTCTGGCCTGCAGCTGAGCATCGTAACCTTGATTGGCTTGATATACTTGCATTTACCAAGAATATGGATGGATCAGTTAGCACATGAAAGAGGGGAAAACATGGTTGCAAATTTCTATAAGTGTGCGCAATTGCGCTTGTTAAAATCATGTAAGGTATTTTGTGAAAACGACACGGCGACTGTGATTTGGAGCTCGAGAGCATTGTCCAGTTTCGCTCTGCAGTGGTGTGAGGAAGAATATAACGAGTGCAGTGTTGTCACACCTAGTTGACTCGGATCACCAAATCTATTTGCACGGCATATTCTAATCAATCTACTCTGTACTGGGACGTTAAACACGGGTGGTCATATGCAACCAGCTTCCGATGGCAGAGGTGATCGCAATTCCGTTTCATAACCCGGAACTGTGAGCACAGAAAACTCGTCCAAACCATCGCATTACTTTGGCCACAGGCCAAGATGACTGACAGCGTTGCTCACGCCACTGCACTCGATTTCACATAAACCAGACCAACCACTTAGGCAGAGATTACATTATATTAGATTCAGCAACTCACTGCGTTTAATCTTTTTGTCACAATTCCGGCCTGGTTCTTTTGGCCTTGTTAGCCTGGCGATAAAACCCGGATAATTATAAATATCGAAATAACTCGTAATGCTAGTTATACTGCAACAGGTGGTGGTGCTTTTGGTTCATTGTTAACAAAAGTTGACAACATTTGCACTTAAAATATGAAAACAAATCTATTAGTCGCGACAACATAAGCCGCAATTTTATATCAAAATTCCTTCATATGTTCACTGATGGTCGAGAGAGTGATAACCGATACTCCTTTGGGCCGCAGTGATCATACGACGCTAGTGTTTCATCACGTGTGCGCGCGGATTATCCTAAAGTGCATGCCGAGGAATATCATGCCGTAAACAACTATGGCGACCTGTCCGACATCATTGATGCAACAAGCTGGTCGTTCTTAGCCGAATTGACCCCTGAGGTGACCTGCGGAGAATTCGTCAACATATTTAACAAACTTGTGGCCAGCACATCTGAAACCAAATGCTACCGACCTAAAACGATGAAGTCTTTCGTAAGGAGCAGGACACGTAAATGCATGGCATTAAGGGATTTGGCATGGCACACCTACATAGCCTTCCCGAACGACCACATCTGGGATGTCTACACAATACAAAGAAACCACTGTGTCAAACTCGTCGAGGAGGATAAACAAGATCTAGTGGAAAAGTTTTGCTCCAATCCCAAACTGCTATACAGACACGTAGACAATTTGCGCCGTGTTAAGCGCGGTATTCCTGCTCTGCACACAGCTTGCGGGTTAGCCCAAACCGCACAAGAGGCGGCCACCTATCTTGGACACCAATTTGGCCGTACCTTCAAAAGCGTGCAATTATCATACATCCTGCCTAAGCAGATAACACCGCCATCAGGACTTAATCACATATCGTTCACCTCCGCAGCTATACTGAAGAGGCTGATGTCTCTGCGCGAGTTCAGCTCCCCGGGTGCGGACGGCATTCGTCCGAAGGCGTTGAAAGTTGCTGCCATGATTTTGGCACCGCCACTAGCAATTTTATTTCAACGATGTCTGAACGAGATGCACCTACCCACGATGTGGGAGCACGGAATCATCACGCCAATCTACAAAAGTGGCAGTCATGCTGAGCCAGCAAATTATCTTCCGATAACACCACTTCCTGCGATCTCCAAGGTTATGGAGCCCATTGTAGCTGAGGCTTTGATGAGGTACCTGGAGAACATCAGAATTCTCGTTCCGAAGCAACACGGATTTCGACAAAATCGGTCCTGTACCACTAATCTGTTGATTGCTCGTGCAAGCTGGATGGAATCTGTGGACGCTGGTGTATGAGTAGAAGCGGATTACTTGGATTTCTCAAAGGCATTCGAACGTATAAACCATCGCATTCTCCTCCACAAACTCCAGAAATATGGAATCGGCGGTCCCGTTCTGGACTGGATAGGAGATTTTCTCGTGCAACGTCACCTGAATGTGAGGGTTCGAAACAACCTGTCAGAATCCATCGAAGTTCAGTGTGGCGTTCCTCAAGGCGCTGTACTTGGACCCCGCCTGTTCCTGGTTTTCATAAATGATCACACGAGAATGCTGTCTTCTAACTGTTTGTTATTTGCCGATGATCTAAAGGTATGGCGTACTATAGCTAAAGTGGACGATCACATAGTGTTACAGGAGGACCTGGACAAAGCGTACACATGGTCCATCGAGAACATGCTGCATTTCAACATCATCAAGTGCAACGTTTTCAGCATACGGCACAAGAGTATGCACAAGTACCGCCTAGGACCACAACTTCTACAGCGGGCTTCTCACGAGTGCGATCTCGGTGTGATAGTTCAAGATGACCTCGGTTGTTTGAGGCATACTGAAAAGGCAGCTAAGAAAGCGAACCAGTACCTCGGCCTTCTTCGCAGAGCTTTCTGGAAGTTTGACCCTTCGATCTTTCCAAAAATGCTTTGTGCCTACGTGAGGCCGCACGCGGAATACGGTATTCAAGCGTGGCAACCCTGGCTCAAGCACCATCTCACCGCGCTCGATACTGCACAACGTAGGGCAACGAAGAGCGTCAGAGGTTTGACCAGCCTCCCCTAACCACTCAGGATGAAGACCCTCAAAATATACAGTGGACGTTATCGGCGTCTAAGGGGCGATCTCATAATGGTGTACCAGATCCTGAGAAACCCCAACCACCCATGCCATTCCCTTCTAATATTCAGTCAAAACACCTCGCTAAGAGGTCACCAGTTTAAGTTAGTCACGCAGTACAGCCGCCTGGGATGTCGGAGAAACTATTTCTCCCTTCGAGTGGCACAGCCTTGGAACGCCCTCCCGGAACATGTAATTAACGCACCCACCCTATCCCTTTTCAAAAAGCGAATTGACGATACTCTGTCACAGTTACACCACATGCTATAGCCCATGACCACCAGATGATGGCACTAATGCACAACAAACAGGGGATAGTGCCATAACCCTACTCGAGAATGAGTCAGTCCAAACGCCTTGCACGAAATTTGATAAACGCTACTACTATAGAAACTGGATTTCTGTATCCAGTCGACCCAAGATAATTGCACACGTGTAAGCGTTGTCCTCGCTATTTTTATTTTTTCTCTCTCGCCTATGATGTGAACAACAACCACTCCCCTGTTTCCTTGTGTGAGTACATTCTCATTTCAAACTCTCTTTATACGGCAATGCAGTTAAATCCTTAATTGCCCGAATGACGACTCCATTATCCCTTGATCTATCTTTTTTCACTCTAAACACCCTACGGGACATGCAAGCACCTGCTTTTTTACCCTTTATAAATCATTGTTCATTATTCATTGATATTAATGAAGTTGCGGGACATTATAGCAAAAATAATGAAGCACAGAATATTGTAAAGAAAATTTACTCAAACAATATACTTAGTTACTTGAGCAGTGGCAGCTACTGTGATCGATTTTCCTTGTCACATCGACGCAAACAATAACCATACACAACGCTTTATCCCTATCTAACTGGGTTATTTAGACAGCGAGCTCAAACACATGACCGACATAAGAGTACTCTTCTATCTAGGGTTATCCTCAGGAGTTGCATGGTCTCCTTTATTCGCATTCCAAATTTGGTCCATTCCTAGTGACTATTCACTCCACTCCCCTGATTAATCGTCTATACCTGTGTTCATATTAATTTTCGTTCACCCCATTACATTCCATTTGATTTAAAGCTGAGTGGATCACTATTAGTTCACAGCACAGATGCTCTGCTGAATGTTGTCGCGACTTCAGCGTTTAGAGAATGTGGCAAAATCGCTTAGGCTGCATTCTGGCTTTGTATCTGCTTCCTTTTCAGCCATTCGCCCATCAATGTGACATTGCACAGAATGCATGGCACGAGCAAGACGTCGTTTTTCTAAATGAACATGCATGTCAGTTGTGCATATTTTGACACCATTTCGCCAAGTGGTTGACCGATGATAACGCTTTTTGGGTGAGAAGCTATATGCGCTTGTGAAAATTAACTAGATTATGGAAAGGTTTTACGGGTCCCTATGCTCGGATTATGGCGAATCCAAACAGAGCGTGTCATGCTAATCTTTTGCTGGACAGCATGAACCATATTATTTGTAATTTGTTTCAAGAATCTCCAAAGGCTCTGAACAGTGCAATTTGCGGAAAACGATTTTGTGTCGGCCAAATGAATTTCTTTTTCCTAGTGAGGGAACAAGTCTTCCTCTCATAAAAGCGAAGGGTCGAAATTTTCGAACGGCAATTAAGCACATCGGAACAAGGACAACACGTAGATTTTGAAACATGACAAAGTTCACTGCTAATATGTATGGCATTCGATTCCACTTGTGGTTGCGACCCTGGCTTTTATTACAATAGGTTGCTCACCGTAAGGAGCATAAAACATCTGTTTTACTTGGTTCGCTTTGCTTATTTGAACATATGATCCATTAAAGTGGAACAGTCTTGCATCATGTGCACTTGCTTAATGCATTTGACGTCCTGTAGTTAGAGAAATTTCATTATTCTATTATGCACCAACTTCTTGCTAATTTTCTATTCGTAGATTTCTGTTGCGCCAAAGCCTTAGGAAACGGGGTGTGCATTGACAAACCAAGCAATAAAAGAGAAGCTGTAACTATGGTATCGAGCAAGTAGAGTAGATTGCGACACTTTGAACACGGAAAGCAAATCGAGAAAACATGTGCAACTGATTTCTGGGAGAAAGAAATTTAACCCTTATTTTCTATACTCTGGTGCGATCGTACCCACGCCTTTGCGCAGGACATTGCAAATTTGGATGTCATAAGGAGGACATGTTACTGGTACAAACAAACCCATGTACACCGTAGCCAACCCATGAAGAAACATAACACGTGAACATCAGTGGATCAGTTAATGCATACATCTGATTAAGCAATGCGGAGAAGCGTGCGTGTGCAGATTAGAAACTACATATTGCACGATAGATCATTGACTATTTGACAGACAGGTTGCGTGAAACCCATGGGAACAAGAATGAAACTGTCACTTCCATACGATCGGTTGGCCTCGCAGGTTTTCGGATTAGCCTGTCACTGTGGCCAACCACAGGACGCCTGCGCCTACAGAGTTACCATGGATGGCTTGCTTTGCACTACCCACAGCTCCATCCACACACCCCATATTCAGTGCAAAGCCGAAGGAATAAGACCGGAAGGCACTTCGATGGGAGCCATGTTTCATCAACGGAGCCGGCCCACACTCCTTCACAGGTAAACACAAGCACGCTGTATTTGGGGAAACAAGCGCACACAAGGCGGTGCTTGGACCGTGTTCCGCTCTACACTGAGTGGATGGAACCATTCTTCGAGCCTAGCACGGCCACAAGGACCGTGCACTCCGTCCCCTCCAGCAACGACCTACTGTCTTCTGGAGCCACTGTGGACAAGGTATTGGGTTATAGACAGGTAGGCACCTTGTCAATATGCAAGTCAAGCGAAGCCACAACGAGGATATCAAACAACAGCCAAGCACTTAAAATGGCAAGATCAAGTAAAATAAATCGACTAATGCATACAGATGCGGCGGCATAAATCTTCACTAAATGAGCGTATAAAATAACTTGGTTACGAAAAAGTATGAGAAGTTCAAGTCGTCATTTAATCACAAATGTCACAACCGGTCTTCCACGGTTGAACCCAATCGCGGTATAACAGCTTTGCATTGGGTACTACTACAGCTCGGAATAACGCGGTCGACATGGTGCATATTTTCGGGTACGCCTAACCCAATGATGTAGCGAAACTGATACAAATTTCATTGACTTAAACAGATCATGAATTGAACACCGTTGATTTGTGCTGGAAATGAGAGTTGTACAACGAACGAATTTTGAGTTGCATTAGCGTTTGAACATGTGCTTCAAATGCCTTATCACCTCAATAGGTGCATTTTTCTGTAGCTAGCTGGTTATTGGCGATAACTTGTTAAGAACTAGGTTTCGTTCCTTGTCATTAATGCCATGCTGCATTTGAAGATAAATGGAAGATCAGAACGGGGCAATCGAGCTTCATTTCCCATTACACAAATACCTAGAATTACATTCCACCTCATCTCCAAGGATCCACGTTGTCTTACGTGACCCCATGCAACAGCATTTTGCTACTGTATGGTGGCGGATATTTATTGTGGAATTTCCGTAAACATATATATGTCGGTACTAGTCTTCGCTAACTATTCATTGAAATTGTGCTCCATGTCGTGAGAGTTCATTTTTACTCATGCGCAGAATAGGTAAATTAGTTTCGTTTTAATTGTTCCTCATTAGGGTCTGATTTCAAATATCTTCTGATTATTATTTGCACTCCTACTAAAATGACGTTACTTTGGTTGCCGCATAAAACCCGTCTTCTCAGTAAAATTCAGAAAACACCAGCAAACAATTCTATGTAAATTTGATTAGTCTACAACTAACGTTTGTATCTAAGGGGGAAGCCAAATCCAACAGTTTGTAAGGAGCATATTTAGTACCAGTGCTTTTGTGTCACCAGTGTTTGCTATGTCGTACCTGTTTGTTTAGAAAACAAGTGGATAAACACATATTAAGGGAGCAACGGATCACACATTTATGTTACGTTACTGCATTAAAACATTCTGAACATTTTGCTAATGTTCAATAAGCTGAAATAAGTTTTTGGACCTGTTTATAATATCGCGCAGTCGAACAGTGATGTGTGCTAGTAGTAAGTGAATTCCAATCGACAGTGGAATCATGAAACAACCGTAGAATGGCCTGGATGAGGAAAATGTGCTCAGAAAAGCCACTGTTAATGCGGTAGACAAGGTGCGTTTTGGTCTAACGATGTCGTTCAAATTAACACACTTTTAAATACTTCTTTCTCAGCAAAATTGTTAGAGAGTGGTCACAGTTTTTGTGCACCAAGCATCACTTTCCTGTAAATTCTGGTTATGGAACGCAGTGCAGTGTCTAAGCATCTTCAATTTGCTTGTAACTGTGGTTGAAGTGAGCTTATATACAAAGTCATCTGAGCGCCATTCCACAGTCAACAAACTCATAGTTGGAAAGATCACTCGCATACCGTTGAGAGTGTACATAAATGCGCGAAATACAGGCGTTTTTAGTAGCTGGAAAGTTGCTGGTATAATGCTGACGCTGGAATTTGAGTTTCTTTGCTGCCATATTCTTTTAGCGCCTTAGTTTTCGCGTATGCTGATAAATCACTACTTCGTCATTTGAGCTGTCACACCTGGGCAAAATATGCGCATTCTACATGTGCTTGGATTGCCACTACATAGCAAGCACCTTCGAAACACTACCTAATTGGTAGGTGAATGATTTACTTTCAATCACCTTGTGTGTTCTAGTCAGAACCATCAATATCACCGATTCCCGAATGGTTCACAATTCCATGGATAAGAAATCTTCAGTTTCAAGCGCTAATGTGATGCCTGACTGTATCCATCTGTCTGCATTGTCAGTGAGAACAGCATGATTTCCTTAGAATACATTGCTCCATGTGGTCTGGCGTAAGTCATTCTGTTGAGTGTGCTCAACCTCTACATAGTGGAATTGGAGAACATCGATTTAGCGTGACACTTCTGACAATGTTACTATATGGTAGGAGTTTAAAATGGAGATTTATGGTTTCCTACCAGTTGGATATTCACATAAATTGCATGACTGGTGAAAAAAGGGAATCTTCTATTTCCGATGTACAATATTATGAGCGCTCCCATCATACATGTTAAGTGTCAGTATTCCTAGCAGATTATTTTAAAACGTGTAGTCTCGTCACCAGTGAAACCAAGTCTTATTATTCCTATCAAAATTTGTCCCACTTATATTGTGGTGGTGGAGGTTTTATTATTCGAAAGACAGCCAATTTGAAGCCAATTTGCTTGCACTGAAATGAGGCCCATGTGAAATTTACTGTGCTTTATCAACGCTGTGTAACTAGATGACCGAAGCTAGGCAAGCTTTCAGCAACGACTACGTTGTTAATCTCAGCTTTTCCAAGTATAATAAAAGTTAAACAAATCACGGACAACCACTAGGCATTAAAAACAATAACTTTAACCCTTAATATTAAACATACGTTACATTGATGACAGCATGCATTTTACTGTTGAATTGAAATCTTGTAGCGGTACAATACCATTTGTTGACAAGGTGGTGCACAGGAATGGGGGAAATTAAAAGACGACAGGATATCGCAAGCCAATAGATACTGACGGCGTACTCCACTACACTTCGGGTTATTCGAAAGTGGTGTAGGCTGGGATAGGCTCAGCACTGTTGTACAGGGAACAAACCCTGTTCACGATGGAGGAGGACAAAAGCGCTGCGCAGAAAGTGGCATTGAGTAAACGATTCGAAAGTGGTTATCCACGGTTGCTAGTCAGACGCCAATTGCGCAGTGCTAACCCCCTCATACAAAAGATACACATTCGCGTTGATAAGGACGACAGGAATTACGTACAAGAAAGACAATTCGGAGGGTAGTGAACAAGCAAAATATAAGGGAGATTTTCCAGCGAGCTCAGACGCTACGTTCAGCGCTGGAACATCTGAAGGACCCACTTCCCAATGGTGGGACGAAAAACTAGGATTATAAAATTAACTCTATGAACTGTGAACATGTGGACATTGGGCAAACAAAGAAAGAATTACGCACACGAATTACAGAGCATAGTATGTGCATTTCAAGGTCACCAAGCAACGAGTTGAAATGCCAAGCAATATTATGGGACTCTCCCATGGCAGTGCATGCAATAGACACGGGTCACCAGATAAATTGGGATAACCTAGAGGTCATTAGCAGGGGTATACGATGAATGCCTCAGCGGCTGGTTGTCCAGGCGGTGAAAATTGCCAAATCCGGCAACTAGGTGAATAGAATGGTAGGGCTAGAACTCTCTAGTGCATGACCAGTGATCTTAAACCGGCCAGCCTGAGGAGCCTCGGGGCGTAGACCAGATTGGAAAGTGCAAACCGACTCCCATTGTCAACACTATGGTCTTATGCCATGGGCTATACCATGACGCACAAAGGTATACCTGGACTATTACCACTGTGCCTGCACGACGTGAGGTGGCATCACGAACTGTTACTGTATTGACACCTTGGCTCAAGTCTTGCATAACACGTTTATCGCCCCTGTTCTCTATAGCATTCCACTCCAATCGCACACTGATTCACCTGGTCTTATGAAGCTCTTTCAAGCGCGGAACGTTACCAACCTACTACACGAACCCATTGTTTCCAAACCAGTCCGTACTCATCTTCATCTTTGTTTTCAATTCAGGTAGTTTCAACAAAGCTTGGATGTTGAACAGAGTTCTCCACATTTTGTTATACAAATGAGTAATCCGGAATTTGTTTCGCCTAACTAGCTTCTTGGATTGAAATCCACACGGGAAAAATTAAAGCAGTGCGGGCGGGGGATAAGCTTATGATTCGTTACAATCAGCAAAACTCACATTAATCCATTATTCCGTTTTTCATAGCCGAAGCTTATACCCACAACCCTGTTTCTAATATACCGTGGTGTTTTCGCTTCACCGATACACATTATATTCTGGCCAGTTGTGGTTTTAGCATTTGCGATTGTCCCAATTACCCACCTATGGGACATGCTCAACCTATGAATTATCACCTTGCATAAAAGATTGCTCCATTTCAGGCTAGCTAAAACGGGGGTATAGTTAGCAGTTATGCACGCCAACAAAAACCAGAATCAAAGCTAATATAGGGTGTCTGTTAGTAACTATTGCTCTATGCATAGCGCTCTGTGTTAAATGGATTTGAAGGCCAAATACAGTGTCAAACTTACTTGTGCGAAACAAAACTATAGCTGTTCTACAGAAACTACGTAGTAAAATATACCTAGCGAGCAAAATCTAACACCATGCAGTTACGTGATATAAAGTTAAAACCATTCTACTCCATAAACTTGCATTAATTAAAGTACATGACTTACATTGCAATTTACTATTTTACCTAGAAGCAGTACACCTTACAGATGGCATGGAGTATATGGCTAGCTTGCAAAATATAAAGCAAACACTATGACAAAACTTCCATTCCGAGAGATTAGGCTTGAGATGGAATGCGCTGGTTTTACGCATAGAATGTACAAAAAGCAAACCAGCAATTTGCTTAAAGAGGATAAGATATCAGCAACAGTGATGGACCCATCAAGTATTTGCAAACAAGCTGTGCCAGAATAAGAAATAGGTTATATGGAAATCAAAACTGGCACCATGGTCATAGGTCAGTAAAATAAGACATTTAAAGTATGAAGGGAGAGAAAATGAAATTATGTCGCAAATAAGATGTGAATCAAGAAAGGAAAATATGCAATTTATCAACGAAAGTGTTGCTGAGGAGTGCACCTGGAAGTCCACATCCCCTTGTTAACATACGTCACAGTTGCCAAGAACATATTAGGCTTAATGCACGCAACGCAGCGGTTACACTAGAATCATTTATGTTCTACTCGCGCCTGCTTCACCAAAAGCTCGTTGATATTGCTGTCTTCTATGAAATAATTTCGCGTTCTTCCTGAGTGAGCACACCTACCGAAATGTTCATCTGCCGCATACATTCTGATATTCACTTTCATGTGGACTATGCGACGCATGGTGGGGAGAGGGAAATGGCAACATCATCTAATTATTGCCGAAAATATAGGTATTTAAGCGTCGCTGTTATGTTAACTGCATCCACATCATCACGTGTTTGTCTCCTAATATTTAAGTAATCTCATTAAAACGAAGCATTTATGGCTTCCGTTTAGCCACACATAATATAATAGTGATGTATTATACCATCTCAACATTAAGGATTTACAACCTAATGAATGTTTTATTTTCATTTTTTCCCTAACAGTGGTTACCTCATTTATAGCATTACATAGATTTTTGCTCTTCTTATTCGCAGTTAATAAACCCGTCTCAAATTTGCATGTAGTAAAACGAAGTTCCTTCAATCTAATTCTTTGTCACCTCGCGGCCGGTAAGTTTTAGTGGAATCGGTCTACTCATGCATTTCGTGTGGTATACATTTGATCCTTTAATTCCATATCCATGACCAACTTACTTTCCGTTGATTTACATTTATCCGTTAATTCCACATTATTTTCATGTTTCTGGTAATAGCTTACGCCTGAACATGGCAATGAATCTGTTGTGTCGCCGCTGACGCCTTCACCCCACGACCGCAAGAAGAAGTCCAAGACGAGCCAGAAGGAGACTTGTATACATGAAATCACAGTTGCTTATATAGTTTGAAGGCAAAATGAAGGGAAGCTACTGGAGTACACTTGAGCCAACCAACTGAAGGAAAAACGTAAAATGCAACGGCGAATGAGCAACCGTGTATGTAAGAGCGAATCGCGTAGGTCCTTAAAAATAGCATCATTGGACTCCAAGCGTAAAGCGAACGACCATTTACAGTGATGGGCACTGGCCAATCAGAATGACGAAATGAAACGTTTAAACAAAAGTCACGAAACAAACGCGAATAAGGAATGCAGGTCCAAAAGTTGAAAACTAGTACAATAATTGTGTGACACTAAATATTCCTTTAACATAACCAAGCAGAACAGTGATGAGAAGAAAAAAACCAATAGAATATGTTCTTGCAAACAGCGCTGCTGAGAAGGGCATGACGATGAGCGTCCATTAACAATGACGCGTATGTACCAATCGGGCGAACCCAGTAGAGCGTTTAAACAACAGTCAAGAAATAGAAAATAGGAAGTGTAAAGAATAGCTATCAAGCTCGGTCACAATAAAATGAAGGTCTGATAGCTGTTCTCCTAATAGTATCTGTTTTCTGCAGCAAATTGTCCTGACATGAATTGGCTTTGATTCCTTTGTGTTTGATAAATTATACAGTTAGAAAACTCTACAGGGAGAAGAAAACTTGTAGATGCATGCTTTTCGCGTTTTCCTTTTATTGTCATCAGGGTGTACCGATGTGCAATTTCATGTCTAATTGTGGGCGTGACGAAGCAACCTTAGGTGCAAACTGGATGACTGAAGGTCAGTCATTAAGTTTATAGCAGATTAAGGTGGAGAAATATCTGATTTTTGAACCCACAATGAGGGTTTCATCCGGCTTATTTTGACAGCAATTGCTAAACAAACTAACCCAGAAATATAGTGACTTGATACAACTTTTTAACACGGATCGTAACTGTGTTTGATTATGGTAATTAATAGGTGCTAATATTGTGAGTTTCTTGGCGACCCATGTGAGCACGGATGTTGATGGGATCATGGACGCTGACCGTTTTCACGTTTGGTCTGTAGTGACAAAATTTCCCTTATTCGGAACTCGATGACTTATTAGTCTGCCTGTACATGCAGCTGCGTAGTTACATATGAATCTTTACATGAAATGTGAGCTGGCCCCGACTGGCTGAGCCTCCCTTCGTGGCAAGTATCTTCCAATTACGAGTTCGGCTAATGACAAGGACTGGTGCAGCATTGTACATTATGTGTTGCGGCAAATCAAACGCTTCGCAGGTATTACAAAGTCCTCCAAGTGCAACACAGCATTTGCTATTATCGGCTCTTATCTGTACCCTGTTCTTCTCTCCTGACTTCAGAATACATGTCTCAAATTAACCGCTCATTATGCGCAAGTTTTCGTACAATTATTTTGTATACCAGGCAGTAAGTCAGAAAACTATAATGTGCACCTCAGGCATGCTTGGTCACCCTAAATTAGTCTAGTAACTTGGATAAATGCTGTTGTTAATGATAATCAGAGTATAATACGAAACGCATGCATTAAAAAGCCTTCTTCTTTTTACATGATTTTCAATTAACTGTAAATAACTAACTGCTCAGTCTCACCGACTCTAGTATCGGTATTTCGTAGAGCATTTTGGGACCTTTTGTTATCGTGAACTGAGGTGGGAATCATCCATTCTCATTTAATGTTAACTTTGCCGTTTATTTTTGTGCTAGCATTACTGCTCGCAATAGATTACCAACAGTTAATGTAGGCGTGTAACCAGCAGATGAAAAGGCCCTATTATGGATCAGGAAGCATGCACGTGAAAATGGGGGATAAATTCCATGGTGAGAGAAGTGGAAATATGGTGGTACACGCGGAAATTGCAGTAATACGATTACAGTAAATTAAAGTGAACTGTTAATTGCCTCATCGCCCTAAGCACCGATTTAATCTGGCTTGCCATCATAGCTTTGGTGAAACAAGGAGAACGAGATTTATCATGGCACCCGACAGAAAAGAATACGGTGGGCTGAGATAAAAGGGTGCATACCAATGAACGCGGATGGCAGCCTACACGATCCCTCCGCTTGGGTTGAATTTGTGTGCTCCACATTCTGTACTTTACTATGTACGGTGTATGCGCATTTAATCTGGAATTCATTGTCTGACCATTCCAGTACTAATATAATTGGTATGAACCAGGCGAAATGACGTTAATAGGCTAAAAATACTTCACATGGATGGGAATTGGCCGATTTTGTATTAACTTAGTAATAATAAGAACAGAGGCACAGCCATACTATCCATAACAGCGACCAGCCCGATGAACGCTTGAGGATAGAAAGTTCACACATACATGGGTGCTGCTGGTAGATGATCTTCTCTACTCGGTGGGCAATAATTTCTTTTATCCTGTTGTCTGATCAGGCCACTTAATAGATACTTGAGTGTAGTATTTGCTAGAAACGCGTTAGTTAGCAGCTCAAAACACCTGCATGAAATCCTCTTTAAATTATTCGCCTAGAACGACTAACTCGTTCTGACACGTGTCAAAACGCAATGCGCTAAGGTAAAGCTGGGGAAATTTAGGTACTGCGCAGATTACGTTTCTTTCTATGAACTGAACTCCCAAAATGGCTAATATCTGGCTATCGGCGCGCCAGCAGATTGTTCCAAACGAAAATACACAAAGAATGAACATGTTGTACTGGCTGTGTTTAGGAAGATCTGGAAATAATAAACTGCTGAATTCTGATACATCAAATGTGAATGTGATTTCAGCACCTGCTCGTTACCAACAACTTGTCCACTGCGACATAATTATGGATGCTGTTCTATAGGAATTCGCGCACAATAATTGTCTGCAGAAGCGACGGTCAATGAAAGTGTACATAACTGTAGAATTCCCTTAACGTTTGCACAAAATTTGCATACCTTGATCTTCAGGCCGACTGCGAAGTCGAAAAGATGCGTCCATTTTAGCAACGGATTTGATGCAACTAGCGTCGAGATGGAACGAATTTGTGTGCTGAAAGCATAGGCATAATCTGAGAGAGAAGCTGTCATTGAAATACTTTAGGCTAAATATTAATTGCAACAAAAACCCATCATTTTCCCATCACTTTTGGGAGGTATTCGAATAATTGTGACCATAACGAGTGAATCACATGTTACGGACGTTTGTTTGTTCAAGCGTTTCGATGTTCCTACGCTGCATTTTGAGATGCTGACACAAAACTCTGTCTGAAGTAACTTACCACAAGCATGCAAACTCCAGACATTTGACAGTGGTTGATAAATGAGCTCACGTCGCATATATCACTCGTCATTCGTTGAACGAATTGCACGTAAGACAGTTCGTACCTGTCGTATGCTTCTCGTTTGTCACCCCTAAACCTTTAAGTTGTCATTCATGACCTTTACAAATAAGAAAGTCTACTTGCTGTAATTCAGATTTCATTTGCTGTGTCCATTGACAGAATAATTTGCTGCTGTCTCAAAAAACATGGGGAACTAATGACAACCTCTAGGTATTAACAGACACTACATTTCTCTTAGCGATTTCCAATATAATGCACATCTTCTAATATTGATGCGTTAAAAATAAATGACAAATCTTCATTTTGCAGGGTTGCCGCTACTACTACTATATTTTTCATTTCCAATAGTAGATCGATGACTGAATATGTATATTGAGCAGCTGCAGTCAGCTTCTCTACATTGCTGCTTTTTGATACCCACAACACACATGCTGGATGAAATTGTTCGGAAACATCCTGGTCCAATGAAGTAAATCCAAGTTATCGGAAAGTATTCCTTGTTTTCTTAGTTTTCCACAAATATTACCTTTCTTCCGGCGAAAGTCGAATAGGTATTGGTAAACAGTAGGTACAGTACGTAAGGTTTACATTCGCCATTGTCTGTTTGGTTGCAGTACACAGAGGTACAACGTGATGGTCAGATTTAAAACCATTAGCCTTGTACGAAGTATCTTGAATCAATGTTAAGTAGTCCAGGTTTGCCATTCATGTAACGAATATTGGCGGCTAAAGATGTAAGCTTTTGCCCTCGTGCACGTATAAAGACAACCGTAATTGTTTGCTTCTAGAAAATGCCAGAGCTAAAACGTTAGCACTTATGATATTTATATTATTCCAATTCTGTCAAAACTTAACAGTCATGTGTGGAATATTGCTTTTTGAAATAGTACTTCAAGCGTTTACCGTTGTAAAGGAAAATCATGGCGATACTAAACTCGTTAATGTTTTGTCTGGTATAGATAATTGAACATAGAAGAAACAACGGTTGCGTGCAGTTGCTTAGCTAGCAGTATGAAATATCCTTTGTTTGTTCAATTAGACTAATGCTGCAAGGCAGCTTGAACATATGACCAGTTGTTTACTCCGACGGGTTGCACAACACTTTCCAGTATCACTGCGTAAATTTCTGTAAACCACATTACTCACTCCATTCTACAGCTTGTGGTTGAACCTAGTCACCAAGTTCTGATGAATGAATCCTTTAAGTACAGTTATTTCATCCCTAGAAGCTAAAAATAAACGGTCAAGAAACATATATCAGGCAATGTTGTGGCCATCGCCATCAATCTTTTGAAACAAGAACTGTCCTACTGGCGGAGTCTAGTTAAGAAATTGACTTTGCCTTGGCCGTGAACTCGTTCCAAAATTAATTGTTCACCTTTGGTCACTTTTTGCGCATGCTGCTTAGTCTGATTTAACAAACCATCAGTTGATGTGCTCATACTGGTTAGCTAACGAGGTGAACACAAGTGTGGTTTCTTCTATGATAAGTAGCCCAGATTTAGCAAAGCTTTCAGGGACGTATCTTGTCCTACTTGTCTTATTAATCGAAGAAGTATTAAGTGCTTTTTGAAAGGAAATTAATTCGCGCGGGTGTTAATTTCTTTGGACTACGCACAGTATAAACCGTAAGGCCTCCTCTCGAAGCTTCTCAAAGTGGCCCTTCACTGCGGCGACTCGTTACAATGTGACTCCAAAAGATAAACTAATTAACAATAGCGAATACTTTCTTTGCAGACGTCCAACTCTTAGCGTAGTTCAAATCTTTCAGCCGATATGGGTGGTTACATCGGTGAATTTACAGTAAGAAAAGGTTTTATAAGATCTTGTCACTCATGTTACAAATCCGCGCTGGTTGCTGGCAATTGGTGTAATTTTAGAGTGCTGCTGTAAAAGGGGCTCAAACATTATTTGTCTCGCAACGGGGCCAAACTCGACCATCACGTATGTGCTCTGTTAGTAGATGAAGCTACATTAGTTAAAGTACATAGTTGCTTTTGTTTAGATACAGCAAACGAGATTTCCTAGCGTATTCTATTTGTATTTTTCCACACATCAAGCACCATATTCAAGCGGATGTATGTCAAAGTCACATTGAGGAAATCATGGCATATTAGGGCTAGTCAAGGTGACTTTATGACCTACCGGTGAACCACTGTTGCTTTGGCACTGTCACGAATTAATGTCACTGAAGCTTTCCTGCAGCTACAGCTGGGCGGTAGCACGGCTATCTCGTCATACCAGCCAACTGACACCATATATGTGTGTCGGCGCGTGGATTAATGCAGACTCCAACCAGCTTTTCGGAGCAACTTGTCTCAAAACTTTGGCTGAGGACCCGAGCTGTTCTCCTGTTCAGGTGTGGGAAGCTTCGTATTATGCCCGTCCAACAAGCATGTATCCTGTGTCGGCTTCCTCGCAATAGAGCAGAGGAAGTGGTCTCCGTATGCAATGTAAACGGCAGAGTCGAGAAGCGAAAGCAGTCGACACTGAGCCACACAATTCTTTTGTGGATTCCCGTATGAATTCTATTATCCCAGTCCTTAATTCGATTAAAATGAACCCACTACCATAATCCAACCTAACTTGCTGACTCGTTAACCCACCACAGCAATTAACCGGGACAAGCTTATGTCTTCGCGCAAAACTCTGATGATCGGATGCTGGAAAATGCTCACATACATAAAGTGAAACACTTATCAGCGTCCCACGTAACCCAGTGCAATTTTCCTTCTGGAATTCGGTCAACAGATCAGTAAACCTGTTGAACGCAGAGGCCCGGCTCGTTTGTCATTGCGGTTGCACGGGGTGCTGACTACACATTCTTCTGGATGGGCATCGTCACCAAGTTACTAGGTCAAATTAACGCGGCAAGTCATTAACTCATAGTAACACGCAAGATCCCCTCGTATATTTTCCTAGTAAACAGAAAGATCAGTTATACTCCCAGTTGTCTTCAGCGACTCGATCCGTGCTGAGGACTGCGCATTGAACACAATGTCATCATTTGAGCAGATACAGTCATAGCGCACGGCAAGGGCTCAGTTAAAGAAAATAGTTCCGCCTACTCACGGACTGTCGTTCATAATCAGACGGTTCGCGCTTGCTGCAAGTAAATAAATAAATAAAGGGAATATTTCTGGACATGCAAGACACAGGTAAAATACCAGCCTGATCGATCGGTACAACAAAGTTGGATAGTGACGGGCTTTTTCAAGGTCTGTTATGTTCTCTTTAATGTGTTTGAGGTGCTAAATCATTTACAAGTAGTAAAATATGTAGAAGTTTAGAGTAGGAATACAAGTAGGTATAAGCTTCAGTTCAAGTAACGTAATTCGACCATTCATGGAACTGTCTCTCGGAGACCTGCTTCCACACTTCAATTTTACATCTCAACTGGCCATCTGCTGTTTTGGCTTAAAGCAAGTAGCCAGTGATGTTCGACTCACTTTTTTGGCTGCTGTCATACACAACATCGTCATTAACATGGTGACACATTATATAGAAATATGTATAAGTTTATGTGGGGGTCTGTGTAATATGTTAAGCTCCCCATCATACAGCTATCAATTAGCCAATTCGAGTCTAGCACTTTTAATATTCGCCAGTGAGTTCGTGACAACGCAATGCATGGGTGTACTACATGTTTTGGAGGCATTTATTCATCAACTCGGGAAAGCGGCCTACTCCTGGCCAAAATTAATAGGAGAAAAATAACAATGGACAATGAATTTATACTGGATGAGAAGCTTTGCTTTACAAGTCCTGTTGGAGAGTTGATGGGGATATCAAAGTAACACTATTGTTAATATTGATAGGAAACATTTGGTACTTCAAACATGAAAATAAGGACTTATGATTTGCTTCGCCGTAGTTCTGCAATCCGCTTAGCTTCACAGCACGCGCAGTTAATATCGAATAATTTCATGATAAACCCCAGTTGTAGGATGAAGACATAGCGCTAAGTGACAAAGTGTAAGTGGATGAGTGCCTCATCCAACCGCCCTTTAAATACTGTTAATGTCGGTGCGGAGACCACTGTGGGGAGACCGACACAACAGCGCCCACGGCACACAACGGGACAGAGCACTGCACGACTGAAACGACTGTTCAGGAACGCTCAATAATGCCATGCAACATGACAGAAATACATAAACCGAAAATGAGTAATGGCCGGCCACCTAACGGCCAGCTTAAAAACTAACACAAATTTAACATCCATCAATGAACTCCTAACAACAAAAGTCCTATCTTGCATGTACACAAACGCCCAAAGCCTTCTAATCAAGTTGGCCGAACTTAGAGAACTCCATGCCTCACAACCGCGGGACCTCCTCATGATTACAGAGATATGGTTAAACCTTGAGATAACCGATTCTGAGATCAATTTACCTGGTATGTCACTGCTTCGGACCGGTAGAACCGGAAGAGGTGGCGGTGTGATAATTTACTATAATACAAACCTCCGATGTGAAGTTATCGATCACCCAGAAATCCGAACTCCTGATTCGCTTTGGTGTCGCCTATGGTTGCGAAACAAGGACACATGTCTACTAGCCTTGATTTATCGCTCACCAAACTCAACATCGGAAATGGACTCCAAACTGAACCACATTTCTCAGTTTGCTTTGAACAAGTCCTACACCCACATTCTTATCGCTGGAGACTTTAACGTACACGACATAGAAACTTCGGCAACCGACGGTATGCAGTTTAAAGCCTGCTTGAAAGAGCTTATTGCTAACCACCCTCTTTACAACCACGTAACCTCTCCCACAGATTTCGAACTGCTAACAAGCCGTCGATCCTGGATCTTGTGCTAATTAACGAAGAACTCATGGTTGACGGGATAGTTACAAGCACACCACTGGGCCGTAGGGATCATGTTACTCTACTCTTTGACTATATATGCTATGCGGAGTACCCTGAAAAGGAGGAGGATAAAGTGCATATTCTCACGCACTACAATGTGTTATCTAAGCTTGTTAAGGATACATCTTGGACTTTCTTAACCAAACGTCCACCCCAGATGTTGCCTAGGAAACATTTACAAGGACGTTTAGCACACTGGTTGCGGACGCATCGGAACAGATGTCCATCCAACACAAAACAAGCATAAGTTGTTTTTGAGGAGCAGAACACGTAAATGTATGTCCCGGAGTGATTTGGTATGGCGAGATCACCAGGACTGCTGGAATGCCGAATCCTGGACTGCATACGTGACACATCATAGCTTCTGTGTGAAACTGATCTGCGAAGACAAGGTCATTCATCAGCAGAAGCTAATGAAGTGATTCTGCACTAACCGCAAACTCCCCTACAGGTAAGTTAACGGCCTTCGAAAGGTGAAGCAGGGGGTTCCAGTGCTAGTCACGGCTAATGGGTGCACGCGAGCAATCATGGAAGCAGCTGACCTCCTACCGCTTCATTACTCCCAAACTTTCCAGCAGGTAACGCGCCCAAACATT
>CALYDF020000745.1:0-25228 GCA_944474145.2 Dicrocoelium dendriticum | reverse complement strand
ATAGCATATCGCAACTAGAATGATGTCTAGTCTATTTTGTTAATCCCCACATGTCCCACTTATTGTGAAGGTTACTTATCACCTCTTTAACCATTGATTGTTGGATCGCAATTCTTCGAGCATAGGTCGGGCCGGAGTCGAATAATAGCACACATTCTTCACTAACTAGCTTGTCTCACACAGCCCACAAACGACGTGCCTCGCAGCTTTTTCCTTCTATCTCTCTACTCGATGGTCTATCGACGCCGCGAAGACGTCATCCGTAAATTAGTGAAATGTCAGCGTCATTTGCTTGTGCCATCTTCCACCGTGCATACTCTGCTCTCTGAAAATTAACCATGGCTACGGGTTGTACGTTGCACGAAGCGCAGTCCCCGCAAATGCGAAGAAGGATTCCAGATAATGCGTCTGCATTCGCGTGTTGTTTACCTGTTCTTTGTCGTCATACGAAGTCGTACTCCTGCAAAAGCTCTTGCCAACCAGCGATTTGTCCTACAGGATCCTTAAACTATTGTAGCCAACTAAGGCACTTATGGTAGATTCGTACCCAATATCGCCTTCCAAACACATAATGTCGATGCTGCATAATGAAAAGCGCGATGGCTAACCGTTCCTTTCTGGTAGTAAAATAATGTTTTTTTTTCTAGAGCCGAGGATTATACTATTGTAGTATACGACTGTTTCTATCCCGTCTAGTCCATTCTATGACAACACAGCTGCAATCGCATTGTCACTGGCATCCGTATCCCAAATAAATTCTCCAGATGACGGTGTTAAATCAGGGTACAATAATACAGGTGCCGCGCAAAGAGACCCCCGGAACCGTTTAAATGCTTCCTTACATCCCGTGGACAATACGAAGGCTTGACCCCTTTACAGTAATGCATTCAATCGCATGGCAATAGTAGAAAATATTTGGATGAATCGTCGGTGATATGATGCCATCCCAAGAAAGCTGCTCAGTGGCTCAGCATTGGTAAGGGTTGGCCAGGAGTTCACTTGTTCTGTCTTATTAGGATCACTTCGGATGCCCGACCTCTAAATGAAATTTTTCAGACGTACTAGGTCTTCCCGTAGTAACTGACGCTTTGATGGTTTACATTTCAGACCTACCTCAATAAACGTTTCAACACATCTGCCAAGTTGTTCAAATTTTTGTGTTTCATTTTTCCATGATCGATGACACCACCCAAGTAGACGAGACAACTCTCTTGTAATAATCCATGCAAGACCTACTGCATCAAGCGTTGAAAAGTTGCGTTGGCGTTTGCTAGGCCAAAGCGCATTGTTTAAAATTAAAAAGGCTGATGGCCCTAAAATCGCAGGATTTCCCCAGCCACTTGCTTCAACCTCCACTTACCAATACCCGGAAGTCAGATCTAACTTACTGTAAGAATCCGGTCCCTCCAGCGCGTCACATCGGTCGTCTATTCTAGGGAGAGGAAACTCATTTTGCTTGGTAAATTCATTTACTTGTCTGTAGTCTACGCATGGTTGGAACTTGTCGGCGTTCTTCACTAGAAGAGCCGGGACTGCTCGTGGCGAAGCAGAGTGTCGTATTACTTTCTTTACCAACATTTTATCTATTAGCTTTCGTAGCTCAACCTGCCGATGTACTGGGATAGCCTTGGAAAAATTTTAATCGGGACTGCATCCCATAACGATCAGGTGCATCATGAGATTGGGTCTACCAAGTCGATAGTTCGCCGTACGAATTCTTATGAGTGATTTCGTAACACGTCTTTGAACTACTTCAATTTCTGTTCATTAGTGACTAGGTCGCGTGGGGGAACAAAGGGGTTTATGTATTTTCCGCTGTCTCGGGTGTTCTCACAAATTATGAAAACCTTTTAACCATCACTTTCGCAAGAAGGTAACAGTACTGTACAATTATCTGCGACCAGTTGAGACCTGTTTTGATCTAATCGACATTTCAAACGGTACAGCAGGTTCATCCCAATAATAACATTAAACGGAATTTGGTGCGCAACAATAAAACCCAGGGTGAAGCTCTGGTATGCAATGTCAACCCGTGCGGTTAACGACTCTTAAACGGATAGCAATTCTCCATTAGCGGCAGTTAAGCGGTAGTGACAAGAAGCGCGTACGCGTTCTAGTAGCTGGTTAGTCAGTCTTGATCTGATTAGTATCTTACATGCATCTGTGTCGATGAGACATAGTAACCGAATCCCTGCGACCCGTAATTATTATTTTAGTGCTGATGCAGTACTTGACTTGCAAATAACGGCGGGTAGGAAATCAGTTTGTACGTGATCACACTTACCTGAAAGTGTTCTACCATCCCGATACGGTCTGGGACGGTGTGCGGTTAAAAAGTTGTAATCAGGGCTCCCGGGGGCCCGCTGGAAACTGTGGTCGTTAAATTGGCCTTCTGAGTTTCTACTCTGGTCTGTGATCCTGGGGCATGTGTAAATGTGTTCAATTGTTTGTTCTTGTTGACGATTAACAGGAAGTTTGCCATCGCATGTTCGACTAGCATGTACTGGCATCGCTGTCTGTATTTGTGGCTAAGCAGCTGGCCACAGCCGGATTTGTGAAAGTTGTGCCCATCGCCGCGTCTACGTTTTCCAACTATTTACTCACCTGAAGTGCTTCATGAAGTTTCCCGATGGGGCATAGCAGCAATTCCGTCTTGTCAAAAGGCGTCTGAACACGTCGAGGCGCTGTTCCATTCCCCGCTACTCGCATTGCTCCACTGTTTCATATACGTAAGCAACACGCACAACTTAGCTTAATTCCCAGTGGTAGGCATCAACTGTTTCACAGGGGTTCTGATAATGCGTATGGAATTGCTGGAGAAGCTCTGTCGGAAGCGTTTGACGACTCAACTGGGTACGAAGAGCTGCAAACGTGTCGGTGTTAATTTTACTCTTCAGGATATAATATTCATGATAACTATCCCACAATTCCACTTAGGTTTTAGTTTGACGGGTAATGACGGATGTGCATTTGCACTTATTTTTCCCAGCGATCAAACGGCGTTTCAGTAACAAACGTTTCCGGTATAGGTATGGTTTCTTCACTGGTTGCAGGTGTAGACATGATTGATAATTGTTCCAAAACTTACAACAGCGAATCCGAAGAGAAGGAATAGTTGACAATAGGGTCAATAGTCTCGCAATGATTCATCTCACTGGTGTGTCTCACCGGTTTCTGCATGCTGTAGTTCTGTTCCCAGGCAGGGTGGGGAATTTGAAGTCTCAATGCAGGAATAAATCCTAAGGTCAGGCAGAAACTTGTATGAAACAGAGCATAGCCACTATAGAGAATGAAACTAACTAAAACGAAAATTGTATGTACGTTACGGTTAAACATCTTCTTCGTCTTCTTGTTCTTCTTATGCAGCAGCACAGCACCGCAACACCGAAATAGAAGCGGGGACTGTGATTATGACAATTCAAATAAAAACTCGATCGGCGATTACAGTTTCAACAATTTGCTTTCCAATCTGACTTTTGCAAATGAGGACTGATCCGAAGAGACCGCCCAGGGAGAAAGACGGTCAATACCCATGAAAGAAAGCGATAACTCGAATTGGTTAACTTGCCTTGCAAAGCGTTCGGTCCAAAAGGTCCAACGTTTTGACAGGCTGTGGATCGGCTGTCTATTCTCGTCGCGTACTGTCTCGCTAACACCAGGTCGACTGCTGCCTGCTTCCTGTATCAGACGGAATAACTTAGGATGCTTACCAACGGCTCTTTCCATTTTCGATACTTGATGAGACCACCATACGTCGCGGTCTCACCTCGGGTTAGCAAGTATTTTGCGCTGAGAATTTTACGTGCCTCATTGTATTCGCTTCCAATCGGAATACGTCGATGAGCATCCATAAGTTCCAGCGACTTTCTAGGTTGTCAATTTGAGTTGTCAAATGAAGACATGCCTGTTGATAGGAATGTTTGGCGAATATGCAACCAGTGATTTTCGACTGTGTTCAGTGCGCGCTTACTCAGCCCGGATACCAGCGTAATTTGATTCGCCCTCAGAACACCTGGCTTCGACAGTTGGCTGGTGTCAGCGTAATCCGAAGGACGTTGCGGACGTCCGCTAAAATGTACCCGATGGTCAGTACACATAGCAGCATGATAGAAGTCTAATTTGTGCTCCAAATCGAGCAACCGTTTTGAACACAGCCTCCCCAGCGGTAAGTAGTCGCGATATGATCGATTTACATCTATGGATGGCCCGAGGCTGGTGAACGCCAAGACACTCTTTTGCGAGTGCCGTCTGGTAAGTTTGTGCTCGCGAGAAAGAGACGAGCTTCTTTACACGTCTAAAAACCGGCCAACTTTCTCATTACGGGAGCCTACACAATGGTGGCCTCCCATACGAAGCACAACACTGGAGAATTTGTCGACTTGGGTTTTTAGATCACCAGCCAAAACCACCGTATTCGTGTTTCTTCTTTAACCTTAAAGATCGTTAAGTTGCTGGTAAGAATCATCCTTCACTAAATCAGGGCTGCATTTTTTGGGGGCGCAAGCCGCAATGACAAATAAACAAGGTTTGTCCCCCCGCAAATTCGAAGCCAAGAACGAGCTAGCTAATTTATCGGAATATATCCGGCTGTTGACTAGGATGCAGTCGATCAACAAGCTTCAGCTAGGGGAGTCAAAACCTTGCCCACGCCAGCTTGACCGACATATGAAGCTGACTCATCATCCGATAGGCGCATGTGGGTGCTCGCAGAGTTAGGCACCGAGCTCGACCATTACAGGCGCTATACCGATAAACAGCAAAAATCAACCGAAAGGTTCTCGAGTGTTCTGGCAATTGCTGCCGGTTGGCCAACCTGTAGCAAAGTGTGTACGTTGAGGCATGCCAGTATTATCAAGGATCAATGACTCCAAAAATAAAGAAATGAACTAACCTTATCGACTTGATTGAACACGGACATTTTGACTGGACTAAAGCGGCGTCCCCCGAAAGTGTGTGAGCTGAAACTACAAGAAAGGTGACTATTGAATCAACTTGAGGAGCCAAGAATTCGGGAATTTAAAAAGGAGAGTATAACATTGAATTTGGAGTGGAACGCTACGGATTAAAAAGCTTAATTGGGAAAATAAGAAGACGGGAAGGTTTGAGCAGTTGCATCCAAACCTATATACACCAATCGCGATGAGCAGATGGAGCGCCGATTATTGTCCGCCTCAATAGCCAGAGCATCAAGCGATTTTTATGAATAAAAATCATGGTACATTGCGTAGGCAGAATACCGTCAGGTCATCCAGGTTTAGATAGGAAAACGATTAGGGTTCTCAACCAAGACATTTGGTCGAAAATTATGCCGCAAAGCAGCGCAGTTTTGACACTGGACCACAGACAGCCTGCTTTATGGAATCAGGAGCCTCTCTCACTCCAAAATTCAACCTGTAGGGCCAGGGGACTGAGTTTGTCTGGGCTCCAACTATCGACCAATCTAGTATGAGTGGCTCTGAAGTTGTAGGAAGCACCAGTCAGCGTGGCTCAATGGATCATTGCGGCACACGAACTATCGCACCACATAAGGTTCCCTTCTCATCGCCACGGGGTCCACTCTCATCCAGATGGAGCAGAGATACTCAAGACTATATTTGACAGTCGGGGTATCTGAGTTAGAGTATTAGGCAAAAAATATATCTTATTAGACAATTCTTCAAGAGCCTACCCAACCCCATCCAAAGAAAAGTAAAGCTGGCATCAATAGTTGAAATGACCGAGGTAGAGTAGCTCCTGACGGTGGCTCAGAGTCTTTTGTAGCCATTGAACATAGGAAGAATTCATCCTTCGGAAGTGAAACGCAGGGTTTACCAATTGACAGCGATGGTGCATAAGCTAATGACGATAATTGATACACAACGTAACGAATACGGAAACCAATGTGACCGCCTCTGTTTTCGGTGCAATCGCATGGGTTATCTGGCCAGATACTGTATTTCCTTATTCATACTGGGTAAGTGGAGAGTTCCTTCTCTAGAGGTCACTATTCAAGGAGTGCCAGTCCGTGCGGTGGTAGATACAGTGGCAGGAGTGTCAATTACAAAAATATTCCATGGGGTTCCATTAGATAAATCGTCAGTCTCGATGCAGAGGGTCCGAGTCAAGCAGTTAAACGTAACAGGTGTCCAACGCTTGCAATTGTGGCTAGGTGAGAATTGTATCAGCCACTAGATGTTCGTTGTGGATGTGCAAAGAATACGAAAGTCAGTTACGTTATCTTCAAGTGACTGTACGTTAGAATCGACGTAATGATCCTGGTCAGAGAGACAAGCAGAATTAAAGCAGGCAGAACCAACCAACTGTGTGCCGTAACTATCCTGCCTGATGATCCAAGGGAAAATTTGGAAATGCATGCGCATTTGTTCACTGACGCAAATGAAGAATACGGGTTCTAGAACTGGATGAAACACCGCATACCGCTACTCCTAGGGGGCAATGCAAACCAATATTCCAGAGAATACCCCTCAAATTCCTACCTGAATTACAGAAACTGGTCGCAGACTTGGAGGCAAAAGCGGCTATCAGGCGTGCGAAAAGCCCGTATTACTCACCAGTATTTCTGAGGAAAAAAAACGGATGGTACCTACCGGTACTCTAGGGAATTTAAGGAATTGAACAAATTGACGTTACAGGTTGCGTTCCCTTTGCCGCAGACGGAGGAAACTTTTCCCAATCTTCATAATGAGAAGAGAATCTCGTTGATTGACCTCAGCTCAGGCTATTGGCTGCTACCCCCTGAGGGATTGGGTTGTTAAAACACTGCTTTCAGTGTGAAATGTCAGCAATATGAATTTTTATGGATGAGATTTGGACTATGTTACGCCACTGCAACGTTCAGACTACTGTTACTAATGATACTGGAACAAATTCAAGGTGTGATGGTCTACGGAGACGACATGGTTATATTCTCTGTGACAGAAAACCAGCATAGTAGCAGACTCGCGGCCATGCTACAATGATTAGAGGATGCCGGGTTGAAGCTAAGCAGCAAAAATACACAAACTGCCCAAATGTCGATTCTATGCTTGTGTGTGTAAAGTAGGGCCACTGCCAGCGAAAATGAAACGATCCAGAGTTTTATGACCCGGATTCCAAACGTCAGCTTCGTGCCTTCCTCCAAATAGTTTTATACTGTTCTAAATTAGTATCTCGTTTTGTGGATAGCCTTGATCCATTATTAAATCTGCTGCACAAAGATCAGCCGTTCTAGTGGACAACCGAAGTAGAGGACGCTTACAATTACACAAAGACCTGCATGGCAATATCTTAAAAGTGCTTGCGGATACAGAGTGCAGAGGAGAAGTTTAAGATGGCAGTCGATGCTAGTAACATCGCAATCGGTGCAGTGTTGTCCCAACCATCGGGTGTAGTGGCAGATGCCAATGGAGTGCTGAGAAGTGCTGAGCAGAACTACTCCACGACGGAGGAGGAATGCCTTGCTATCGCTTGTGCCTTGGATGTGTGGACAATCAGCTCCTTGGCGAATGTACTCCATGCTATGATGGACCACAAAACGCTGTCATGGTTGATAATAAGGAAAAGTCCGCGAGGACATCTTGCGTGTTGTGTATATCGATGCCACGGATTTGCCTTCACCATCGAGTACATAGGCGGAAGGTCGAAGGTACTACCTGACATACTGTCGCGGCCGTCGTTGCACAATATCATACCAGTCACTGCGATACAGGTGTGTGCGGTCACAGAAGAGTAGAGAAACCTACTGGAAACACATAGGAAAGACGAACTAGTGAAATGGTTGTGCAGTCATTTACAAATGAGCACCAAGTGGGATAGAACATCGGATGAGGAGAGGAAACACGTTAAGATCTGGGAGCGGTTGTACACATTAAATGGCAATTTAATGATGAAGAAAAACGGAAATAAACTGCTATTTATACCATCAGATTAAATGCTTGATGACAATGAACACATGGGACGTGAGAGTTTTCGACTTGTTACGGCGACTAGTATTTTGAATGTACATGAGCAGGGACGTAGTGGCATATATTCGGAGGCGCCCAAACATTGAAATTGGTAGAGAACAGGATGCGACAAGACCACCAATGCAATCTATTAAAGTAAACAAAGCTACACAGTGCTGGGGGCTGGATGCATTTGAACGGTTGCCACTGAGCCGATCAGTTAACACTTACATCCATGCGCTGATTGATCATTTCACACGATGGGTCGAGGCCATATCAAATCAAGACCAGACAGGGGAGACCGTGACCTAGACGTTCGAACTCAAGGTACCGTCGCAGTATGGAATTCTGCATTGTGTTGTCACCGCCAAAGTGTGTGCTTTGCGTCAAAAGCATTCTAGGATATAGTTGCTAAATGGGGCATCCAAAAAGGCGCACTTCACCGTATCACTAGCAACGTAATGGAATGACCGAATCGTCTAAGCGAAATATATGACATTGTTAAACCGCAGGAAGTTGACATTGGTTACGGAACTGCCAGAAATATTACTCGCATGTCGAACCAGCATGCAATCAAGCATCTTGATCCCGGCCTTTGCATTGTAGTTTGGGAGAAAGCCGACAATTGCACTAGATAAGTGTTCATGGCTGCAAACATATGAAAGTACAGCATAGTACTACCAATAATCGCGAGAAGGGGAACAAAAGCACGATATTTACGGAATAAACGGAACCATGACGCATGGCGTTCGACACCCAAATGGATACCATTCAAACTATGAGACCATATAAGACCGTCAATTTGGATCCACCGACATATAGAGGACCAGGTGCAAACAAGTTCTACCAATGGTGGAAAGATCCCTGTACCAAAATTGACAGGAAAGGAATGGACGTCAGAATTAACCATGGGATGACGAAACGCTGGGTGAATACAGCTCTATTACGATCATGGAATACGAAGGAAACAGACCTTTGAGGATGAGCGGGTGTAGTGGCACGGATGGCAAGAATCTCCGGAAGAACGCACAAGCCGCGAAAACTAAGGAAGCTGAAGCGTAACAAGGACACCAGGGACGTATGTCGACAAAGCAGTTCGAGGTCTACGTGACAAGTCTGAAATAGTCAGCGAACGACAAACGATGTCAGGCCTAGTCCGAGAAGTGTGGGGAACACCGTGGTTGACAGCCCGACTTTTCGGAGAGACAAGCGTTTGGCTGTGCCTTCAAGAATAACCGCAAGGAAAGCGATGCTATCCCTATGAAACCAGCCAAGCGCAGTAGATCGGATCCAGCCCGGTCAGAAAAGGAAAAGCGGAAACGAAGCTACGAGTGCAAATCTGAGAGTAGCATCTTCACTGACGGACTGAAGTCGGGGCATGAGTGCGGCACCGAGCGAAATGACAATGTGTAGTGTGTGGTGGTCGGGAAATGCCCTCTGTACTTGCGCGCATGTAATTAAGCTAGTGAACACGTTGTGCGTTGGCAAAGAATAATGTGAGCCACTGCATTATTTTTATCTACAATATTTGCATATGGGATGACGCAATCAGCTTTCTACGGCTAAAATATAATCTAAATCGCCAAGGTGCTGCCAGCATATGTAATAAACTTGCCCCATTGTTCCAGATGCTATTCTTTACACACGCCACGTTTGGTTCAGCGACCATTTGGAGGAAGCTGCTGTCGTTGCGCACACACATTTCGCCCAGTGTTGATAACATTCTTCAGAATGCGATGTGGGTGGCAGCAAATAATAAAGCTGAGGCATTAAGGAGATATTTATAAAGATGCCTCGATGTACAGCAAGTCCATAACCTGTGGAAGCAGAGCATCATTATAGGGATTTTCCAGAGTTCTAACCGTTCAGTTTCCGCCAACTGTCGCGCAGTGAATCTAATTTCGGTGCTCTCAATGGGCATGGTATCGACTAAAGCTAAGGCTGTAATGTGCTATTTTGAGAAGTCTAATATCACAGCATCGGAGCAACACGGATTTTCTTAGCACCCGTCATGTAGTACCAGTCTACTGCTTGCCCGTGGCAGTTAAACCGAGATAGCCGGCAGTGGGACCGACACTGGTGGCATCTAGCTAAACCTTTCCGAAGCCTTCGATTGCATACATTACCTCATGCTTCATAAGAAGCTGCAAGGGTGGGGATTAGCTAACCTGCTCTTTGAATGAATAGAAAACCTCCTTCTTTTTGGCACATGCAGTCTCGTGTTCGGGTACTGTTTTCATCGAATTAATGTGGGCTGCGGTTTTCCATGGGGAGCATTGTTGGGGCTGCGGTTATTCTTGTTCTTCACTAATCAACTTGCGATTGTTGTTCAGTCAAACACTACACTTGCCCATGACAACAAGACATGACTGGCATTTGGCTCTCAAGGGGATCATGATATGCTGCAACGAGACTTAGCTCTCGCTCTTGAATGGTCAATGGCAACGCTACTTCGTTTTACATGGAAAGTACCAAAACATGGATGTCTGCCACAAGCCCACGAACGCAAATAAGCTCGGATTCGACATGCCGAAAACCGCCTCACACGTGTGGGACATTTACGTTGTAACGCAAGAAGATCTCGGGCTGTTTGTCGTAATTGTTGCAGACGTCTCAAACCTCTAGTTAAACTGTT
The DNA here is from genome assembly GCA_944474145.2 of Dicrocoelium dendriticum. Taxonomy (NCBI): domain Eukaryota; kingdom Metazoa; phylum Platyhelminthes; class Trematoda; order Plagiorchiida; family Dicrocoeliidae; genus Dicrocoelium; species Dicrocoelium dendriticum. The sequence goes on along the minus strand of CALYDF020000745.1, from coordinate 14,671 downwards.
TTGTCTCCTACAAAGGGCATTCGGGAGTTTCTATACCTCCATCTTGTCCCAGATGCTCAATGAGTTGATAAGGCCCATTTAGCGTACTTGATAAGAGCTTGGAAACAATTGTAAAAAAGCGATCTGGCTGAGCTGGAAACCGTCCAGCGAAAAATGTGAAGGGATTGTTTACACTTCAATAATAATTAGGACTAAAATCCCTGGGAGTGTACAGCTGAAGATATTGCTGTCGATCTGGGGACTTCATCATATCGCTCCAGATCTTAAAAATCCCCGGTCGCGCTTGCAGCCATCTCCTGAAGCTTAGTCGCGACACAATTAATAGGTCGTAACTTGAAACTGGCCACAAAATAGAGTCGACTGGAGCGCCTCCGGAATTATTCTCCCGTTCGTGTTTGCAAACAGTGGAACAATCCTTTGACTTTTGTCATTTCCGTTCCCAGGGTATTCAAAGTAAGCTTAAATTAACGACGCTTTACACCATGCATTCTCAAACTTTATTCAGCCGTAGCTGCCTTTTGTTGCTTTCTATTTATTATGTCCCCCCATACGCGATCACCAGAATTTAATAATCCGCAACTTCCAACAAAGTAAAGTCTGTGAATCTAAGTGGTCATATTGGTATCTGTCGTTATGATGGCTGAAATTTTAATGTCGTATCACTGCCCTTTCTCCTATAAACCCCATATTTTAACTTTCGCGGCCTAAAGATAAAACACATTATGGGGCAATATCAAACCAGGTATCCGTAATTACACAAAACTGATCAGTAATATTTAAAATTGTATTTACTTATTGTTGGCTTTCAATTAAGGCATGGCATGAATTAGGAAATGTAATAACTTCGTAACAACATGGTTGTCGAGATACAGGAGGGCGTACGAAATGTGATAAAAATGTTTTTTCAGTACATTTGTGTTATTATCGCAGGAATTTTGAAAACGCGTATTGGATCGCTGTGTTTTATGGAAAATCCGGTAGATGCCATGAGAAATCAGTATGGAGTATTTTCTTGACGCCCAACAGGTGATTCAAAATGACGCATAACAGCAGGACAGAAGGCGAAACAGGATTGCTATTAAGACGTTACAAAACAGATTTATTCCAGAACTCTTGGCAACAGGTCTCCCGTTACAACCTCATATGCTCATACAAGACGGAGCCCGCCCACACACTGCAAATGTTGTTCTCGATTACCTGTATGAAATGTGTGATAAGCGGGTAATTTTACATCGCTTTCCTGAGCTTCGCGGCGGTGGGAGACAGTGGTCCCCGCATAGCCCTGACGTCAATCCATGTGATATCTCTTCTTGTGGGGCTAGTAAAATGATAATATTTTCGCAAGGTAGCCTGCAAGTACAGCTCAACTCAAGCTTTCAACTTGCAGTTGTGCCTCCTAATTTCGAAGTCTTTTGCAGGCAGGTTGTCACAAATGTAAAGATTCGCTTACAACTGGTTGTGAAATAAAACGGTGAGCACATTAAACACAGCACATTGAACAAAATTTCCGTTTGAACACAAGTAATTCTGCACTAGTTTTGTAATCTTTTGTTGATACATGTTGTGACCTTTCGTGAGCCACCCTGCATTAATACGAGCATTGAACCCGACGCCTTTAGACAAGTTTGCTTATGTCCGACTGCAGACCTGAGGACAAGAGTCGAATATCTTTTGTTGTGATGTCCAAGGTGTTTCTACTTGTTGTTAGAGAAACGCTCTGCTGAATCCACATTCCACCATGTATGTAAATGGAAATATAGTTCAGCTATTTCGCACAGCCTGAGACATTGGTCTATCCAAAAATCCCATCAATATATAGCCTGAATTTGGATCTTTCTAGTGCTTTATTTGAAGGTTCTAGGAGACTGCTGGACTTCAGCTTTCACATCGCGTGGCTGTGCATCAAATGGATCCAAAATCTAAATTGTGATTTCCATGTAAATGAGGTCATGTAACCTGTTTTCATTTCTTTCGGTGTTGTTGTAAATGACTGTCATAAACCATCAACTGTAAATTTGAAAATTCTTGACGCCTAATGTTTTGTGCGTATACTTCCAGCTTTTTAAGAAAATCGACGAAGGCATCTTTGCTCGACATGAGATTACTCAACTTGCCTTGAATAGTTTTACGTAAATATTTTTTTACACTTAACAACCCGAGAACACACATCTGGCTTAGATGTTAACAATCCTCCTTCATAATCACTTCCAAAAATGAAAGTGATGATGGCGTCCCAGCATGTAAGAAAACGGCGAATACAGTTGCCCTTTGAGTGCCAAATAAGTTCTGTTTGCAAAATGAGAACATGAAAGTCTCCACTGTTCTCCTCACACAACTGCTGAAAAACTATCTTAAAAATGATGCGGATTGATTTTGCTGCTAAATGTTATAAAATTGACAGTGAATAATCCGGTGCTTGCGATATCATTGTTATCTCCTCTAAGTCCTCGCTTTGAACTTCTTTGAAAACTGGGAGTCTCGACACGGCATCTGCAATTTGGTTAAAGCACCCCGGCACGTAATTTATTTCATACTCATATTTCAATAAACGTGGGTACCAGCGAAGCAGGAGTACCGGATTTCGGCCTTTGTTACCGCGACTTAATGTAATTGTACGAGAAGAATGGTCGGTGCGCATAGTAAATCGACGTTTGAATAAGTAAAAGTGGAATTTCTCACATGCCCAGATGCATGCGAGGGACTCTTTATCGCCGGTGGAATAATTTGTTTCAGTATCAGACAAGGTACGCGATGCGTACGCAAGCAGTTTTTCTTCGCCGTCGTGCAACTGGGACAGAACTGCACCCAACCCAACATCTGAAGCATCCGTTGGAAAAAGGTTGTACAATACTCATTGAAAATTACTACCATGGGAGTGCATTCAATCATCGCTCACATGGGCATGTAAGCATTTTCTTGTTCAGTGGTCCAACGAAACCACCGGTATGGAGCATCAAGTATACTTCCACCCTCTGAGACGAAGTGTAAACGTAAATGTCTTAAAGGATCCTCCGTTTTCAGCGTCACGGGAGAATTGGGAACTTGTAGCACAGCAATCTAACATAAAAAACGAACTTTCCAGACTTCCTGTAATTCGTCATTTGGGGTAACCGCAGTCAGCCCAAAACGTTGTAAGTGCAGTAGCATGCGAAGTCACTTGTAACACGCGACGGTAATCCGTTATATCCCGAAAAGGGGGCAGACCAGAGCAGCACCCGAACGTATGTATGGAAAAGCTGTCCGCAAGTACGCATGTCACGATTAAATGGAAAGACGTTCTTATTGAAATCAAACAAAAAGAAACTAACTTGACAGGCCAACGAGTGCTAAATAGAGGTATGAGTAGGATAAGCGATTCGAGTGCAAAAACAATACAAAACACTTGAACACGACATACCCCTAAATGACAGTTTTGTTTTATGGCTAGTGAAAATACTCTTCCCCAACTGCTCTCTGAATTGCAGCTATTGAAAAATCCGATGCACTTAAATTTGTGGCACCCTGTGCGATAATTACTTAATTCAAGTGTGTGCAATGGGATAAAAAACGTAAAATTACAGCAGCTACAGAACGTATATGTAGGAAAAAAATAAGTGCAAAATGTTCCAAAGTGGAACATGAAACATTGGTGGTTAAGCGATTCCACTTTACCAAAGTTGTGTAGCATGGCTCACTGAGATGGAAGTCTAATAGTCTTTCATATGTCCTGATGTCTGGTAACTTCACCACATGTGTTGGTAGTGCATTCCATTGGTAATATATTCTTAGTAATTAAAAATACTTTGTACAATTCAAACTGGAGTGTTTGTGTCATGCGAGACTGGTTGTTGCCTCGGCATTGTTTTAAGAGGCTGGGGTTAGCACTGATGTACATGATTGCTCAAAAAGCAGAATATCTATTTTTAATCATACGCAGCATGCATGAATTGCGTACTCAACGTGAATATATGAGTAAGTCAAAAATGGTACCAGCCGTCCATCAAAGGTAACGAGTGATCGCCATAAATGCCACAAATTTTCTGTTTGCCACACTTAAATTAGAGCGAATTGCCACTAGTTTCTTGCATGATGGTACCCAAGTCGCTTGCATTAGTGACGTATTGCAGGAGTTGTTGCCCCAAAAAATGTGTTAATGAAGCCGTTACGCACGGTCAGTAGCTGGCACATTGCACGTTTCAATGGGAGCTTTCTCCTTTCTGCCCATTCTTTAGTCCGAGCCAGATGGTGCTGAAGACGGACACAGTCGGATACTGAACAAATTGCTCTCCATGTTTAAGCATGGTCGGCAAATATTTGCATTGTGCTTATGAGGAGTGAGCAACAATTGTATACGGTTTAAGAAGCCCCGCTTTCTAAGCCTCGTTGTGTCGCTTGTTGGGTCATTGCAAAACCTTAAACAAAGAAGTGCAGTTAGTAGTTCTACTGTCAAAAGAATGGATTTATGTAATGCAGTAGCCATGCACTTCGAGAGTTTCCTTAGCTTCAGTAGGCAAAAATAAAACCAATTTATTTTTCTGGAGTAGAATGAAAATTAGTGTCTTTACAAAATATTATTGGCCGTGAAGCGGCCGTCTGATGCTGTTCCGGACAGCTAGTTGACTTATCTGAATTGTCGGCTGATTGCGACGAACAAAAATACTCACCAAAATCCTTCCACTCATAAGTAATACAAATTCGCCCTTACGGATTCCACAAAATGCTATGTCGATTCATAGCTGCCGTAACCGGGAAGTCCTGACGCCGGAAGGCCAACCGCTGTCATCTGCATGACAGTTTCCTGCATGTCAGTGGAGGATGGGTCGGGCTATATTGCGTTTAGCTAACAATTCATGATGGTCGGATACCGTCCTCCATGGCGCAGTTGCATAAGCTGCGGGCTTGTTGGCAAGAGCCAATAGCAGTCATGGGTTCGATCCTCTACAGAGGACCGAAGGATGCGCACAACTGATGAGCCCCAATAGGGCGAAACGGCCGTCTGGGGCTTTTCCGGACAGCTAGTTGACTTATCTGAATTGTCGGCTGATTGCGACGAACAAAAATACATTATTATATGGCGGAGGTGGGTAGAGAGACAATTGATTCTGGGCTAGTGTTCCATAGTTAACACACACGAATGGAAATGAAATTTCCACAACACACCAGACGGCTGTATTGTTCTACTAATTTCAAGGAGTGGCCTCTAAGCTTGATGTTACCGCTGAGTTGCAGTAAAGAGCGGCATACAATATTTGAATTATGTAGCATCAAATACATCATAATCAACTTGCCTTGTAATCGGCCATACCGCCTGCTGCATACTCCCAATTGTTTCAGCCTCTGCTCGTATGGAAGCTGGAGCATTTCAATGAGATATATAAAAGCTACACATTGAGGTTAGTTCAGTGCAGTGAGGTTGTGCTTCATCCATGAATGGATGTGCATAGATTGCGTACTCGACATGGTGGAGAATGTACGCATTCAGCATCTGTTTAAGGTATCTATTTCTCCGAATGCCCGTAGTAGTAAGCCAACCTGCTAGTTACTAGTGGGTGATGCCATTATGGATTGCTTGGAACAACCCAAGTTATGGTGTACAAGCAGATCAAATTCGCATTCGACAGGTAACTGCTGATATACGTGCCTTTCTAACCTGTGGGTTCGTACTCTGGTGTCGTATGGAGAATACCTTACATTTATCCACGTTGAAGTGCAGTAGATTTCGGATTGTTCACCTATGTACCTAGATCATATTGCACTGCATTATTCTTGATATCTGCCTGAAGCTGGCTCCGTGTCTTGATATCGTCAGCATACCACAGACAATTTGAAGCAATTTTCATGCACCGTCATTGATGAATACAAATGAAATTGTGGAATTAGAACTGAACCCTGGAATACACCAGACTCGACTGGGTGGGATCAGATAAGGAGCTCCGGACTCTGAACACTACTTGCCATTTTAGGAGAAAGTTGGCGATCCAGCCCAAGGAAGTGCGACTGATCCTCTTATGTTGGGGCTTAAAAGGATAATTAGATTATCAGAACGATGGAATGACTTTTAATAAATCCAAGTAAATCGTAGCAACGGCTTCAGCGGCGTCAGCTGACTTGGTCTGACCAGTCCGTGGGATAAACAAATTCGCTGTGCATGGTCCCTGTCGACGAAAGCCTTGTTGCTTGGGAGCAACAATGTTACAAAATTTCTAGATGACACCCGATCGCATCCGCAAAGATGAGTTAAACGACATTGGCCGATACAAGGAGAAGCGACAGTGGGCGACATTCTGAAGGTTCTGCCTACTTCCGCCTTTGTAAATCGGAGTTTATATTCCAAGATTCTGCATCATAGGGATCTGGTTCTGTTAGAAATAGCGCAGAAATAACTGCTAAAGTTCGTGCCGGTTATCTTGTTGTTGCTGCCAGTGCCTCTGGGCGAATGGTATCGAATTCAGTGAAGCTGTGATTGCGCAGAGACTTCAGCTTTCGAAAAAGCACTTCGGCAGTAACATTGATGTTGGTGGGTTCTGAAAGCGGAAAAATGAAGTTGGAAAATGGCCTGATTCTAAGACTCTGGAATGTGGGAGCATATTGTGTCCGCAACGCGTTTTGCCGCTTCTATGGCTGTTCTAGTTGGACCATCAGTCGTCCGGAGAGGAGGAATTTCATACCTTAAATTACGACGTCTATTGACATACTTGTACAGCAGTTTGTGGTTAGCGCTGAAAGTTTTCCCATATTCTGCTGATATGCGACTTGGTCTTCTCTGAGCAGTTGGGTGCAGTGGTTACCTAGGGCTACATATTTGTTTTAAGTATCTAGATGATCATTAATTTAGGCAAAAACGATAGCCGGTCGAGGACGTAACCTTGCGGTACATTACAGGAGACGCACAGGCCTTCGGATTGCTTGTCGGCTGCTCTTGCCTATATTCTCAGTTTTTTGAGTAGTGTTCCAACCAGGTGAGCAGGGGACTGTTGTGTGGAAAGCAGTGATTGACCCTCACAAATGCTACTACAAAATGTAAGTATCTCACATCTCTGGAGAAGATTTCATCAGCCACTCTGGTTCATGAGTACCGAGTAAGAAGCAACTTGGTCAGGCAATATCGTCTGCTTCTTAAACCAAATTGAGCAATAGACATAATTTGTAAACTTTCAAAATATTGCGTCAGTTATTCTGCAATTACCGATTATGTCAGTATTTGGCAGAATCCGATCGCTAAACCTTTATGTATATTGAGGTGATAATTATATTTGTCCACTCACATGAGAGTGTATAGTAGATAAGCGGACCCTAAAAAAGCGGCAAGTGGTGCTGCCATGATCACACCAAGCGTATTCTCTACTTTTGGACAGGGAACAAGTCACTTTCCCTGGCACCGTACTCCCAGCGAGAATTTACTTCGCCTGTAACAGCCGCTGAGTTGAAGGTGATGCTTGATAAGCCAGTTAAATTTGTTGGCAGTTGTTAGGTCAATGGTTCTATGGTACTTGTAGCTAGCGAGCCAAACTGCAGGAGTAGACCGTTCGCGGTATCCACAGCAGTAGTTGTTAGACCACTGGCCATCTTGAGTTGTAGTATTCCGGGCTTAAAATTTTCCTCTGCCCTTCACAGACCTCTATAGCAATTTGGTGTTACTCGTAACTTTCAGCAACAAGTTCTCCTACCATTCGTAATTGTCGACTATTATGAGCGACGCGCAGTAGTTGCTGATGACTTTGTAATCCTGCCATGTGGTATCACATTGGCAAGGCGTAACTTGCCTCCGGAAATCTTCTCTTCTGTTGATCCATTTAGGTTTTCTGCTTCGGATCCAAAGACTGGTCGTGTGCGAGCCTCGTAAGGTTGTACATTTTGATGCTGATTGCACAACCAAGCTTATTTTATCTTCAATTTATTCCATTCGACGTTCGATGAACTGTGCGTCTGTAGGTCGCAGTCAGCGATTGCAGCTTTTAATAGCATGCAAATTTCCGTGGATTTCTTTTTCTCAAACAACAATACAGGCACAACACAAGTAACCAAAATTTAGGACGGAATAGTCACTAAGGTCCTGTGTTAGTTCTTATGCTACTATCCTAACCATCAAATCCTCATTAATAATGATGAACTGCAGATGTGATGCTTTTTTGAACCGCGGTGTTTGCTTGGTCGATGCACCCGGTTTTACAACTGCCATAGCCATGACTGCAAGTATTGTTGATTCGTATGATCGTCCAGTAGGTGACATTGATGCTGTGGAAGATACATTGAAGTCTCCCACTATATGATAGTGAGAGTACTTTTGTGAAACTGCATAGCGGAGGGTGTTTAACAGAATGTTACCGCTGCCTGTTGACGAGTTCTGTGGCCTATAGATAAGTGCCAAGAGACAAGAATCACGCATCTTCTTCGGTGATCCACCATCTTGATCTGCAGTGTGCTGAAAGCAAACTAATGCGCCGGGAATAAGAAGGGAATGTTCTGTAAGGGCCTCACCTTCCAAGTAGTCTCCATTAAATATAGTTGCACCGTCACCGCGAGATGGGGAATCATTCCAACTGACTGCGATTTTACTGAGTTCAACCTCCGGATCAAGTATGTCGTTGGCAAGCTAAATTTCACTACTTCCTATGATGTCTCAATTTGTTGTTTCATGTTGCGATTCCAGGAGATTAGAATACAACACCGGAGTGTTTTTGTGGTAGTATTGTTTTTGCTAACGTATTTGGAGCTCGATTCGTTGCATTTGGCCGTCACACATATTGCCGGTCTGCTGAAGCTAAAGGGGAATATTATTGCTATTTTAATAAACGGACCTGTCAATTCAAGCCAAAGTAGTCCATGGAAAAGCTAGAGAACCTAAGTTAATGTTACTGCTTTCTTTGGTGATTTGACAAGCAGACTTAGGTAAGTGTCCAAAGGCGGGATGTAATCTGCGGTCTGTGAAAGGCGTACATGTGAAAAGTCACAAGTAGCAATTTTGCGCAACGGAACTTAGACATTAATTCAATTGCAATATTATCATTCAGGCCTTTTATGCATATTTCTTGGTTAACTGTTGAGTGTGCATGAGAAAAACATTACTAGTGTAGAAGAAGAGTATGCTAGTTAAGGAATAGTGTATTGCCAAGACACTTGGAATAAAATCATAATTAAGGGGAGGATCTAAGCAGAAAAATCCGAGAAATCGTAATTTTTGACAATTTTTGAATACCACACAAATATCAACTGTCGACATCCTAGAAGATAAATCTGCGAACTATTTTCTGTTAGCAACTTTTGTAACGCAGTATTTCAGCATTTTGTGAAGCACGTGTGACTTGTTTTTCTATATATTCAAGCTCATTATATGTGCGTAAATTTTAAAATGTTGCACCCCGTCTTGTAGACGTCCTAGAAACTGCATTCATGTTGCATTCGATTCGGCGTTGCAAGGCCTATCTGGTAATAATGATATTGTGCCAGAAATGCAAGATAAGTTCGATGTAAATAAACCTTCGACATCTGCTTCTAGCACCAAACTTGGATCTCCAAATTCATAGTTTGCGTTTGATACATATGAGGGGCTAATAAGTTTTCGATTTATTGATGTTAAACTTCTTGTTAACTTTGTAAACAGTTTGTTGTGCCCTCAGTGTAGACAGCCTCTGGGCAAGAACGAATCTTATGTGACTGAAAACAGAAGCTCACTTACCTCAAAGTTCACTTTCCACTGTCAGTGTCAGCATGAATAATCATTTATGTCCTCTGCAAAATATGGAAAGACTTATGAAGTCAGTAAGTCTTATGCATCAGTATCAAATGCAGAAGCACCTGTGTATAATGTTGTGAACATTTCCAAACTTGAGTGTTGTGGTCACGTGCAGAAGAGAATGGGGCGACACTTGACCAATTAGGTAACTGAGCTGAAAAACGCGACATTTATACACAATGGCAAGAGTGTGCAAGGAATCTGTGGGCAAGGTTATCTGACAAAGAAGGCAATGTTAGACATTCAAGGACATCATGGGGCTGCAATAAGAAGAAATACTAATAATGTGCCTCAGATGCAAAAAGATATATGGGCCATAAGGGAGCACCGCAGGAAGGACAGGAATGCTCTCCCTCCTTATGTGTGCAAGGCTATCAGGCCTGTTTTTGAAACTCTTGCCAGTGGGACAATACTGTCAAAGTGTGCTCATGGAGGAACACAAAATACAAATGAACATTTTCACAAATTAATTTGGCAAAGGTGTCCAAAGGCGGGTTTTGTTGGAAGGCAAAGGCATACTCTTGCAGTTGCTGGTGCTGCAGTGGTTTTCAATGGTGGAGAGAGGGGTAGGCTGCCTATATTTGAGAAGTTGGGGATGCCTACTGGATTGTATACCAGAATGTGTTGTAATGAACTAGACAGAACAAGAATTCATGCAGCAGCTGCCGGACTTCTGCCAGCTGAACGACGAGCACGGAAACTAGCGGTTTCAAGGGAGTGTGAAGACATCGAAGATTTCTATCTTGCTAATGCCCATGAGTAGTCCAGGTTAGTTTTTCTACGTAAATCATATCATGGCACATCATCAAAATTTGTAAAAATTACCGATATGCCAGAAAAGTTTAAATGACTCATTTTTTCATGTACCTCATGTTTAAAGCCATTTTTCTCAAAACTGGGTTTTTTCCACTCTTACGTCAGCGTTTCGAGGATAATTTCAAAACTAATGGTCCAAAGTCAATAAAATTTGGAGGGAATGCTCTTCTTTAGTTTCTGCATGGAGTAGACTAAGTTTAAGTATCCCACACTTGTGGTCAACTTTTAACCTCTGTTCAGATTTTGATGCAAATCTGAACATCAGTATTGGAAGATCCAATTCAGATACAGAGTTGAGTATAGTTTATTCTAAAGCTGAACTATATCTAATTAACTGCACAAAAGTTTAGCTCCATATATGGAATAGCTTTGCCGGGACCCAGGACGATACAACAACCAATTAGGCATCATTCATTTAGATACCTTACTAAAATGTGAATAGAAAAATAAAAACAAACTTATCTTTATTGCTCTATCATATATTGTTTGCATGATAAATAATGATATTCCCTGCAAAATTTCATGAAGATCTGACTATATCTAGACATATATATATCGAGCTTTGAAAAACACACCATTTTTTACTTTTTCAGCTTTGAACCTCCCCTTAAGTTTGTTATACTCACTATGCCTTCAATTTATCGCTTGCCTAATTCCATTATTACGAATAACAATAAATTGTGCTAAGGATTATCTCTTGTAACGAGTTATTTGACAGCCATGCCTACCGTATATATAGTTCACCTCAGGAAAATCTTCTTGGAGGTGAAGAAATGCCTGGTTGCACCTCAATGCAGGTGGCCAAATTATACGTACACTGCATGAAATTCAAATAGGTGCAAACCGACACATAGATGTCAGTGCTGTAACCTAACCCTTTAACCTAACCTAACCTGGAGGAAACCTGACCATGCTTTCATCCGATGTCTCTCAAATCATGGCTCTGTGTAGTTCCACGTTCGTAATTTCTGTAGTATAAGCGTAGGTACCTGAATGAGCAATGTCAGTTGGAATGCATAGCTTGTAATCCCTAACATATATCTCAGCGTCTGCACTTCTTTTCAATTACCAGTTTTGTGAATGCATTGCTGTAATTAAACACATCTAGGAATGTTGTACAAATTTTATCTAATTGCACTCAATTTGATAAGCGGGATCATTTTCCTCTTTGAATGTGACCTCATTAATCAAGGCTCAATTCCCTGGGAATCGCGGTTACCACTGCGGAGGCATGCTCTTTTAATCTGAGCCCAAAAGCATTTGCTAATCTGAACAAAACTGATAATTTGCGCGTAATCGCCCGCATATTATATCGTATAAGCACGATTCACTTTTCACACGCGATGCCTCGTTATTCCATCGGTGCGTACGTAGCAGGTAACGGTGGGCAACATCCGTGTCTCGGGGTCCGTGATGAGTCGCACTGTTTCAACATGGTTTGTCCAAATAAGCCTTACGCCTGCCGTATAATGCAGAGCTGAGAGAGCGTAACAAATTAGTTTTATGCACTAACACACTGTTAATAAGGAGCAGCAGACGCTGTGAGATGGCAATATTGTCATTAGTAGTTAAGGTTAAAAATAAGATAAACTTAAACATAAAATTAACAATAGTACTAGAATTAATAAATACGGCTTGCTTAGCGATTAATTTATCGTTTTCGTACAAGCACCTCCCAACATGCATCTAATTTTCTCATGTTATGCCCGTAATAATGACTTCGTACTAATGCTTTAATTTTACAATCTTTATGAGCCTCGGCTTTAATATCCTGTGTTCGTGTTCAGCCATGCACTGGAATGTGGTTTCAAATTTTAGCAAATTTCACTAAAGCAACAAAGGTGGCTAAAGCAACTCACCTGTAGGTACTCTACGAGAACAACGAAGCACTTTTTCTTTGGCCAACTTCGCGCAGAGAAGCGATACATGAAGAAAACGAAAGCCACGTTACTAGGAACTTGATCAGTGTGAATCTATCACGAGCCAATGTTGACTCCAGGTTTTGCATAACAGTAGTTGGTATCATCGCTAGCGGCGCGCCAACGTCAGGTATGCATTTGTCCATGTGCACAAGGAATTACGGCAGCATCAGGAAGAAATTATCCAATGAGTGATGCAGCAGCCGCCGACAGATTCCATTTTTGAGCAAATTGTCATCCACACACACGCATGCCACGCGTGCTCCTGGTTCATTTGCATTATTCCTCTCTATCCTTTCTCCAACTTCTTGCAGCGTTGTCACTACATGTTCATTCGAACCGGATTTTCCAGCCCTATATAATGATCCGTCATACGTGAAAATATCTTCTATGATTAGAGTCCGCGCCATCACTAACCGTTTTCAGTGGCATCCGTAATTGAGCGCAAGCGGATAACTCAATGACAACTACAATCCTGCTACTTAAAAGTGATATAAAATAACTAGTGTCTCTTAATTCCAAACTGCTACCGATATAGAGTCTAGTGAGAGGACGTCATCACCTCGCAGGATAACCACTGTCAGTGCCAGTGAAAGATAGGTACTGCTACGTCCCAGCTACTTTGCAAATTATGTAGCCAAGCCACCGTCCCCCATGGCTCAGTGGCTAAAGCTGCTGGCTAGTTGGCATCTGCTTCTGGTGGTCATGGGTTCGATCCTCCTTAGAGGATCGATAGAATGCGCACCACTGAGCAGACCAATAGGGCAAAACGCATCTGGTGCTTTCCGAACTACTCTCCGTTATGTAGCTCGTGAACTACTGGGATGGAAACATTAACTCAATTACATTTAGTCCATTGCCTTGCTGCTTGACAACATTCGATACAGAATTCTAGAGGCAGTTCGAAAAGCCTAAACATTTTCCGATCCGTCGTTTCTCAAAACAGGTGTGAAAAATTTGTGCTATCTGAATCTGTGTTCAGCGCTGTGTTCAAATTCGGTTAGAAGGTTCCAGTCACTCGCCATACCTTGTGACCTTGTCAGCCAGTGCGCCTGTATTGGCCATCACACGGACCGCGAAACCACCCCGACCGCTCATTTGATGCTGCAGCCACCACGCTCGCCTGACCGATATGCGTGTGGGGAAAATCCGGAACCCTAATTAAACCCACTTGGTCAGTTAACAACACCACGTTTAATGGCAGAACTGCGAACCTTCAAAATGCTCTCAGCCAAGACATTTGTGGGCGGGGGGAATGTCATAGAGTAGCTGAAATAGCTCTGGCATGCTCATACTCTTTGGAATCGTATCAACCGAAATGTGCAAATGTGTCCCAACAACAGGTAGGTAAGCGAGGTAACTCCCAAGATGCACTTGGTTCTTTTCTGCGTGCTCCACAAACCCACGCGTCAAATGCTTGCTTATCTTAGTTCAGAAGTGCGGTCGGTTAACCGCAGAAGCCAAACAGGGGAAAATCGATAAGATTACATTAATGTAAGATAATATGCACTAAGCAAGCGTAGCCACTTCTAAGCAACGGAATGCAGCACAATCCGCTTCCCCTGTACTGCAATCAGCCACGGCTCCATCTCCGTTGTCTTCTCCAACATTGGTAGGAGCCCCAGCGAAACCTGACGGTATGTACAAGAGTCAAACATTGTTCGTTACAACAAAAATCAGGCACCACTCGAAAAATCTGGTTAAGCAACTTCCATTAGACCTGATATCTAGCATTAACAAGGATAAAGCAGTCTAACACCAACAGCTGTCTGTTCTCGACACAAAGCCCCCAGGTACATCAGTAACATATGCAATGATTGCTGTAAAGGTCCTCCGTGAGGCCGCCGTTACGGCCTCGTCTGTTGCAAACACCGTTACCGCAAATAGAGGGCAAACAGTAAACAATCAACACTTATCAACAGGTCTGGACAAAGGCGTACCCTTCCTTGTAAGTCAACGAAATGGGACATACTGTTGTATGCTCAAATCTCGCTGAATCTACCTGCCAGAACATGCTTCTAACGATGTTCCAGAGACCGTAAAGTACGATGCAGTACAGTAGCGGTTCATTTGGGAAATAATTTTGGCATAATATTGTGGCGTTATCGCTCACCAAGATACCTCTCTCCCCGAATTATAGAAGATGCGGCACTAGAATCCTAAAACTTGTGGTTCAGTCAGAGCAATGAGCAACGGACGTTTTGGATCGATGATAAAGAAATCG